>NHYE01001289.1:2769-43417 GCA_002938385.1 Gymnopilus dilepis | reverse complement strand
ATAGAGGAGGCTCCCTATGTCGCAACCGTAACAGGTCCCAGGCTAAGCTTGCAGGGGAATGGCGTTTCTGGCACCTTATATATCCATTTTGCCGACTTTATAATAGCACCCATTCATAAGCGTTCGAAAGAAATGACAAAGCATAGAATCCGACGCCGCAGGAGGCCAGGAAACCTCTGATCATGGAAAGATGTGGAGGCAGGTGAGGGTCACGAAACAAGGCATTGATGTACTAGCACTGCGACGTCAATTGTGACAACCATCGCTGGTCACTGCTCGCAAGCTCAGAAGGCTCTCATAACCAAGGAGATATATTATGGCTAAGCAGGTATCAAAATTGTGGATGGGACTATTTGATGTCGTGAAAGAATGCAGGTAGGACAAGATAATGAGGGAATAAGGTGAATGCCAGGTGGTGGTACAAATGATAAATACAGAGTCGGAAAGTAGTATACTAGAGGTAGTCAGTTTACAAGGTGGGCAGAAGGGAGGAAGTTGTTACACATGGAACATAGAGCGAGTTATATATTAAATGAATAGGTGAAGAAAATTGGTCCCACCGTAAGGTGCATAGCAACGCGATTGGCTTCTAGTGAGAGGACAGCGCCAGGACTTCAAAGAAAGCGAGCAGATGGGACATGCTTGGCCTCAGAGCAGGTTCGACACTCCAGCACTGGTCCAGCATGTTCCAAAAAGCTTCTTCTCCATCCGCATTGAGTTTTAGGAGGCATTTAGCCGTCCTCGAGGGCCTCACTCCACGGATGATATCCAGAGTGACTGCATGGTCGTTCGAACGGTTGGGATATGGGAGCTGGCCTGACGCAAGCTGTGTTTGGAAGCATTTAGTTGTAGCCTCTCTCAAGGAATAAAAAAGAATACCTCAAGGCAAATTGAAGCAAAAGCATAGACGTCGCTGAATGTCGTGATAGTCGGTCGTAGATCTTCGACAAGTGCAGCGATGAGCTCAGGCGCCATCCACCTCGTGGACCCCGCGAAGAGAGACGTTCCTCCCATGTTCATGGAGTCATTCACATCACCCAATACCTTGGATAATCCAAAGTCCGTGATGATAGCACTCCCAGTTTCGTCTACGAGGATGTTTCCCTGCGCACACCATCAAGATTGGACTGAATCATGGGTGGAGATTGACATACCCCTTTCAAGTCACCATGAATAATGGTTGGATTCACAGTGTGCAAATACGCGATCCCGGAAGCAATTTGAGTCAGCTAAATGCGTACTAAGCATTACGCCAGGAAATAGCAGATAGTGGACCCACCAACTTCAGACGATTGGCTTCCGGATGATACTTGAGGTGATTACACACAGTCCCATTCTCGCACCACTGGGATACCATCGCGATGCTGTTGGGAGATTGGACGATTCCGAAAAGCTGACTGACATTCTTGTGACAAAGACGATGCCAGGCGATGACCTCAGCTTGAAGGCGCTATGCCGGCAATTATAAGTCAGCGCAATTGAGGAACTCACTGGGGAAGATCTTTGTACCTTCAGCAGCTTCTCTCGTACGTTCTGAGACATCACCTGCCGCAGGAACTTGAGGGCGACCTGGAAAAAGAACACTTTAGCAGTGCGTCCAAAGTTCAGAAAGGAGGTCAGTACCATCCGAGTCCGCCTCTCAACAGGATCCTCCCATTTCCCTTTCCACACATCAGAGAAAGACCCATGAGCAACGGCCGAATCCCCAATGATGACCACCTCGTCCGTAAGATCCGTCAAAATCAGCGAACCCTTTACGACCAATGTCTTGGTGACAGTTTCCTGCAAGAATTTCTGGCGACATCGCTGCTTGAGTCTGCTATAATCCTGATGCTCCTGAGTCCATCGGAATTCATCATATGAAGAGATCGAGAGCGCGACAGTCCGAAGGGACTGGAAGTACAGATGCTCAGGATAGGTCTGCAAAATCATGGCATTACGCAAGTGGACGTCTGACGCTGATTCAAGGCCGATGTCTATCCAGACGGTGGAACGACTGATCTGTCGATACGTTGATGTAGATGGGTAGTGCTCATCTGCTGTTCCGAGGACGTATAAAGCAAGAGTGGGGAAGACAGGGAAGAACAAATCGCAGCATTCACTGATGCAGCGTGTCAACCAATGAATCGGGTGACAGTGGTCCAGAAAAGAACTCACGGATCTTCGTCGAACCCCTCGTCCAATGTCCCAAAACAACGATCGGACAGCATAAATTCTTGGTCTTCAGAGGCTATGCCAATACAAAGCTCAGCATCACACAATCGCCAACAATACTTCTCCATAGCGTCGTGGAAGGCACCAAGGGAGGCATCTGTGGTCGGCAGGTCTGGACGCGTCCTGGCTGACGCGCTATCAGAAGAGGTATGGTTCAAAAACTTGACGAAGGCCTTCAAAATGTACTGAAGCCGAACGTTAGCAACCGAATGACGATAGGCTGGATAGACACAGCCTTCCCCAGGTTCTGCCTTATTGAACTGCTCGAGTGATCGGACGGTATCCCGGTACCCTCCAGTATTGCGAAAGCGCAGAAACACGAAGTATTTCCGCAGCACCTCCACAGATGTACGGTTTAGAGGAAGACTTTTCTTGCTCGCATGGCCGTCGCTGCTCCAGACAGTCCGATCGAGCAGATCTTTGAGGACTACCTGCGCCTCGGACTCTAGTTTGAAGAAAGCCTTTTCAGCTTCAGCTAATGCTTTCCTGGTGTATGGTTGAAGGAGGCCGTTATCAAGATCCTGGAAGATTGGCGTTGGGTCTTTGGGCGGTCGGTGCATTTCTGTCAATTCATTATCATATACATCATAGCGATGGACGCGTGGAGGACGGGAGGGGAGAATGGGTCCGCTATACACTCAAATCAACGATGGCGATCGTAGTGACTCAAGAAAATCTCATACGTGGCCAGCCAAAACTTCAACAAGAAGTTAGGGAAGTACTTCGAGATCGTTTCAAGCATGCTTAAAACATCCTTGTAAGAACAGGAGACATTCCGAGGTATGATATCCTACCCAAAAGATTGTAAGCGGGCCCTTGTCTAGAGGCCGCGACCGCGTCTGCATTCCCTGGAAAGGACGACAGCGAGCAGAGAATACAGGCGGGGGAAAGACGCGTGGGGTGTTCTTGACGACAAGGTGCAGGTCCTGGGGACGGAGGCAGTGCCTTCCCACGTATGAGTTTAATCGAAAACGAGGCAGTCAGGCGAGTCTAGAACGGTGGGACGCGCGATGAGCGCTACGATGCCATTGCAAAAAAAATTGAAGAGGGGGGAAAGTTGTCCTGGACAGGGATAATGAATCCTCGGTGATTCACACTACATATACATGTTGGACGCCCACACAAGATAATTGCGTCATAGGCAGTAACCCCGAAATAACAACAGTATGGCACAGGCAGTGTCCCTGGCAGCTTGGCAGTTCGTGTGCTTAAGTTAGAGAGGCAAAGCGGGGAGATCAACTCGCAACGGTCCGACGTGTCTTCTGTACAAAGCCTTTAGAGCGATAAAGTATGCATCGTGTTGGCCACATGGGACCTTTTCCCCGACGCACAGGACGGAACATGAGACGCCCGTGGAGCGATAGATAGTGCAGCAGCTGGCAGTTGAGGGAGAAGAGACGACTTTCGGAGGCTTCGTTCGGTCTTCAGTGACGACGTGTGCAAGGTCTAGACTTGTGTCAACCAGAGAGAACTCCGGACTGCGGTGACGTAGTTTGAGCCTTGTATAACTTAGAGTTTGCACCAGGCGCAACTGCTTGCCAGCCTTCAACCCAAGAAGATGGAAGATCGGATAGAGAGCGCTGAATGCAGGGAAAGATGTATCACATAAGTTCCTTTGGTGACACGAAAAAAGTCTGCGTCAATCCTACTATTCTTCATTCGTGGAAACTGGCATGCCTCACCTCATGTGTACCAGTGCGTCCCACACCGGAACCACTTATATCTTGAAGTTTGAAGTAAAGGATGTCCCAAATTGCCAGGTGTTTGTTCGAGCAATAAGACCTCAAGTCGTCGAGCGATCGTCGGGTGTTCGAAGCGGGCATTTGTCCTGGGTGCAGGAGCTTGACAAGTATCGGCTTATTTGCTCCACATTTCAACGCTTATTGAAGACGACTACAGAAGGGAAAGTGAATTCGGTCCGACAGACCTGGGCAAGTTGCATCCCGTCCACCTGCGTCCACACGCCAAAGTGGAGTCCTTCAAATTCATTTTGGTCTATGTAGGTCTGGGCGAGTGCTATTTGAACGCAGATGTTTGAACATGGCAGTTCCGAGGATCAAACTAGTCAAGGAGGATGACTGGCAAGTTGTTGGTGGATGCGACTCTGATGCGACTGAAAGAGTTGTAGGAAACGTTGGCGAGTCCCTCCGGAAGATGGCAGACAGTCCTTTCGGGAGTTGCAGCCAAACAATGGCGAATCACGCGCACGCGTCCATGTAAAGCTTGGGCTTGGCTTGGGCTACAATTGCAGAAAAAGTCGTTTATTTTTCTAGCAATATTGCAGTGATCGAGTACAACAGACACGACGCGAAACCTTGAAGGACCGTGTTTTCACCACTCTGCTAAGTAGAAAATGAGAATTGCGCGTGATGCGGCATTGCCGGGCGGACTTTGAATTCCATCTTGTCCAATGATATCTCAAGTTTTTGTCCCTACTTGGTCCCTACCATTTGTCTTGCTGTTGAAGTGCATTATCACTCAGCTCGTCGATACACCGACAAGGCAAGACAAAGGCCTGAAATGACGAGCTAGAGGCAAAGCAATATCCTTTCTCAACTTGACATTCTGAGCCGCCGTTCATCCTCTGAGGTTGACGACGAGCAGCTTTCACCTCTTGAAGTGACCAGATCTCCGAAGTCCTTGAAGCTTGTCTAGACTCCTCGTCAGATTCGATGTTCACGAGTACCGGAAAGCGGTTGCTACCGACTAGATACTCCGCTAGAGTAATCTCAGCCTATGGACAGGCTGCGTCGGATTAGACATTTTTGGAACAACTCGGTTTCGCTCAAGGACCACACGCCGTCGGGAGAAGACCTGCTATTCAGAGCTGCAATTCCAATTATACAGCATCGTATTGGGCGTCCTTGCCTATTAGCATCTTTTGCGGGAGAGGACCCTACAAGTCGTGTCATCACTTACCATCTTGGACCTACTTGTTATGTTGCTCGTCCTCATCGATTCGAGACGAAGAATTGCCGACATTGTTGCTTCCTGTTTGAAATGGCTCTTATCAGCCATGGCCACATGCTGAGACCCAACGCATCAGACAGGCTTACAGCTTGTGTATTGAACATGGGCAGACCTTCTCCCGACTACGAAGAGTTTGGCCTTCTGCTTCTCAAATCCCCGTTCTGTTCAGCTACCCGGCGAGTTTGGGATGTATCTCCCAAAATTCGTATATAAGACCTCAAATCGAAAGATGGAAAGTAAACGAGTTCGGTGCTGAAATCTCACTACTTAGAGTCAGTCGCCTTCCCACCTTTCATACATTTCAGAATACTGACCTTGGAAAACGCAGCGCTATTATGTCTATCAAACTCGTTCTGAACCTGATTGTCCTTGCTGCCCACCTCCTGGTAGCATTTGCCACACCTGTTGATACTGTAAGACGCCGTGTTTCTACTCTCCTTGCGTTTGACTGATAGTCTTTGCAGCGTGCCGACCAGGAACTTGTGCAGACTCCTGCTGGGCTCTTCCCGAAGTCGAACGTCCACGCCGTCCCGACTGGTGCAAGAGTTCACCAGTCATCCACCGAGGTCCAGATCATAGGGTCGAATGGAACCGTACTTCACTCCGTTCCTATCACGGGCTCGAAGGCTCCTGGAGCCCCTTTCCGTAGGCCTACTAATGCGTCGACCGACCGCCGTCGTGAATTGAGCAGCGGATATGTCGGTTATGCCTACTGGGAGAATTTTGGTTCAAGCCCTATCTCCTTCTTTGCCACTTCATGGACAGTCCCTCCCGTACCCTCCAACGTTGATGGCCAACTCCTCTATTGGTTCAACGCCCTGGTTCCCGATTCCGATGACGCGATATTGCAGCCTGTCTTACAGTTCGGGTTTTCACCCGCTGGAGGAGGTGCATACTACGGTGTCGCTTCCTGGTACCTGCTCAACAGTAACATATACCACACGGGTCTCGTTCAGGTAGGACCTGGTCAAGGTCTGGCGGGTTACATGACTCTGACATCCGTAGCACTCTCCGGTTCTACCTCCACTTATACCTGGTCGTCGACCTTTGTTGACATCCCGGCCACCACTCTTTCCATCACGACCACGGAAGAGCTCACATTGGCGTACGAGGCGTTGGAGATCTATAATGCAGAGACTTCCGCCGACCTGCCTCCCGGGAGCACTGAGTTCTCCCAGATCAACATCGTCACTCAGGACCAAGAAAACCCATCTATCACTTGGACAGCCCTTAGTGACCCGGCCGATGGGATATCCATGTCGGTTGTCTCAAGCTCATCAATCAACGGTGCGCTCCAGGTCGCGTATTGAAGGTCGCAGCTTCTAGGATAAGATGCTATTGGGCGATCTCTTTATCCCTATGTTGATATCTCCTTACTCGGCTGCTTTCTCGATTTAGTGTTCCAATGAGCTCCGAAAAATATTCTGCCCTCATGTTCTTTAGCGGAAAGCGATTTCCAAGTTGTTAGCAAAAGATAAATAAAACCGTACTTGACTATTTGACGCTTCTTTACTGTATCCAGGTCCGATTAGGGTTCAAACGTTCAAGAAGGGTAATTTGAATCTCCGAGCGCTGATGCCACTCCTCTTGATATCTTACTTCCATGTCCATACAATGCCATTCATACTTGCCGGCTATGCCTTCAGCCAGGGAAATGGATGTTCAATGGACGTCACAGGATTCCAAGCCGAAATAAAGAAAACTGTGTCATGATTCAACGATCGCGAGCACGCCTTCTTGCCCCTGCATAAGCTCAACGAAGTTGATTACGATCAGCTAGGGAGAAGGGTCCCAAGGTTCCAACCCTTGCCCTGGATTACGACAACTGTATGTTCTTCTTTTCTTTTCGATGTCATGTGGTTCTAAAACCTGCTCAGATAATTTGATGAATCCGCCTTTACGCCCTATAAGTTGTGCGGAATCGCGACCTAATTCTCCTAATACGTCGGAGAACGTCCCCCATGACCTAGAAAGTCTATGAAAATTAATTTGATTCTGAAGATTTTGAGGACGTTCGACTTCTTGAAGCTCTTTCGGCTATCGCTCAATGTCCGGCCAGCTTCGAGAATAGGCCCGCCAGCATCAGGGGCGCTTCCAAATATACTTCGTCACTTCCACTGACATATTCTCATCTGGAACGTCTATCTATTGCGGCGTGCAGACGAAGTCCAGACAGGGCCATCAAAAGTGGACACTAGAGGCCACTCATTTCTCTCATCTGGGTCATGTCTTGACAGCGCCTCTCCCATTCCCGACCAAGAAGAGCTGGGCAAGATGTTCATGCGGCCATGGATGCCCTCATATTTTTGTTAACCATCTCGTCGAGCCTGGTGAATCCCGTCGCCCGATCTTCAAGGACCGAACCTGCGCTTCTGGAACGATCCCCAACTCGAAGATTACATACGTCGCCTCAACTTCTTGGCGGTCAATTTGGATAAAAGGCGCTGCCAATGAATCGAAAAAATCAGTTTCCTTTAGTCCCCTCAACTGAAGACAGCTCTTTGACACCAAGGCAAGTGACTGGGTAAATTTTAATTACCAGGAGAATTTGCTGATTATGGTTGCAAACTATAGATGTATCTTACTTTTGTCACGAAATTCGCTCTACTTGCAGCTCCCTTACTGGCCGCTGTTGCGAGCCCCATTGAAGTGGTGAGTATGTCGATGATGCAGAAACTCTCAGTGCATTGATATCTTTATCCATATGTGCTAGGCTGCGGACCAGGACCTGGTATCCACTCCTGCAGGTCTCTTCCCAAAGGCCAATGTCCACGCCATCCCAGAAGGCGGAAAGGTCCAACAGACCCCAGATTCAGTTCAGATCATCGGGGCAAACGGGACTGTCATCCACTCTGTCCCTAAATCGTCTTCAAAAACGCAAGGACTACCCCTCCAGAAGCCTGGCAATTCGACAGTTAGTCGGCGTGCACTACAAAGCGGTTACGTCGCGTACGCGTACTGGCGGAATCCAGGACCAAGCCCCCTTTCCTTCTTTGCCACTTCCTGGTTCGTCCCGCCTACTCCCGCTACTTATGATGGCCAGCTGCTTTACTGGTTCAATGGGCTCGTACCCGACTCCTTCGACGCCATTTTGCAACCTGTACTGCAGTTTGGTTTCTCTCCGGCCGGAGGAGGACCCTTCTATGCCATCGCGTCCTGGTACCTTATCAACAACAACGTGTATCACACAGGCATTACTCAAGTCGAACCTGGTCAAGGCCTTGCTGGCTATATGACCTTGGAGGGCACATCGACCTCTGGAGGAGTTACGACGTATTCCTGGTCATCTACGTTCGTGGGCTTCCCCGCCACAACTCTCACTACCACTACCACCGAGAATCTTAACTGGGCTTATGAAGCTCTGGAGATCTACACAACCCAGCAGACATCCGATCTCCCGGCTGGAAGTACTCAGTTCTCCTGGATCAACCTCGTGACCCAAAACAACCAAAACCCCACCCTTTCCTGGACCACTGTCAGTGATCCTGCTGACGGTATCTCCATGTCGGTCATCTCGTCCTCGTCAATTAGTGGTGCACTTTCAATCACGTATTGAGCCCTAAACGAGCTAGCTGATGTGTAGATTATTGTATGAAGGGCTGGGAAGTATTGTACCGTGCAGTATTCGAATTCTGTGATGGGACTTCGTAGAAAATACAAAATACATTTGTCACGTTTAAATAATGTACAGCGCAGTGTAAGGATGTCGCTACCGATTGTACAAGACTACAAGTACATATAAAAATGAAAAGCCCAAAAGGATGTCGTGATGTTACAAAACGAAAGAGAGATGTAAGCCTGTATCCATACAGTGCTGATTTCGTCCTAGAATCAAGGCAGCCACCAGGCGACCCTACCACTTACAGTCCAGTGTGCACAGATCACCCCTTGGACATGTCCTCAGCGAAACAAAGGGGGAAGAAGGCCTGGCCATTCAGCTGAAGGCTAATGCGGACCAAGTGACGACAGCGCCTATAGTGACAGCCGTGGCAGTCTGCCCAACTACAGACGCCAACCGCCTAAGTCGCTTCCGCGGAGGAGGTGATCCAGGTGCATCGGCCTTGCTGACCTCTGCCACTCCAACGCTGGCGGGAGGAACCTTGTCACCATCCACCGCCATATCGTTGTTATGGTCCACGCTCATATTCACATCGACAGCGGCAGCTGTGTAAAACGCTGTCTTATCACCGTTCATCTGGACAGTTATAGGCTTACCCTCATGCTCATGTTGCTCGCCAGCCTCATCAGCAGCCTCGTCCCCGTTCTCGTCGATATCATCGCGCTTTCGCTTCAACGACGTCAGAACGGGAGTCTGAGGAGATTGGGTTGCATGGGCGGTGAAACGACGTTCACTAGTAAGTTCAGAAAGGAAGCATACCTCGGAGGCTGTCCTGACCTTGGCTTGTTCTTCTTGCATCTGCAGAAGTTGGGCTTGGGTCGCCTCACGGACGAGCCTGACAGAGGCAAGTTCTTCCTGCATCTGTTTGTTCATCGACTTCGTGAATTCCTTCATCTCTGATGGAGAAAAACTCGTCAGAGGGTAAATTATAGACACAGGAAAAGATGATCCCTTACCATCGAGAGCATCTTCGAACTTCTTGATCAAAAAATCTTTGTCGACATTCATGGCTTCTTCTTTCGCCTTCTCCTTGTCTTCTCGCTCCTTGTCTATCTCCTCTCGGTCGTACATAAAGTCGTCTATCTTGGCTCGCAGAGACTCTAGTTGCCCATCCAGATCCGGTACTTCAACTTGAGTGACATTCTCGACCTGGTTCGCGAGAACGAGATACTCCGCATTGACCTCCGAAAGCCTGTCGTCGAACTCGCTCAGCTTCTGAGAGACTATTTGGACGTTGGTATTGAATCGTGTTTTATATTTCCTCCTCTGGGATTGGAGTTTCGTAACGTCCGCCTACATTGAAAGTTAGGTCATTTCCTACAGAAATGAATGCAATACGTTACCTTTAGACCGGTAAGAGCCTCCTCGATCTGCTTCAGTTGAGCAGGCGTCACAACAGGAGATGAGGCCGCAGCTGCAGATGGATCCGCTTCAGGGTCCGATGTCGCTGCTTCAGTACCACGACCAACGACAGATTCAAGGAATGCTACTACTGGAGAATTCGCGCTTGAACTAGATCCAGAGCTGCTCTCTGGGGAGTTCACCAGCGGAATGTCCATATTGGCAGGTGCAGCTTCTGGCTCGGGAACTGCTGCGAGAAGTTGTTGAGAGGACGCAGGTACCACCGCGGGGATCACAGGAGAAAGGCGAAAAGAAAGAGGTGGTGGACTCAAAAGGGGCGGGATGGAGAGAGAACGAGTCACCACGACCTCTGGTGGCGGAGGAGATGGACTGGCGAGGTCCATGGGCGAGTTGGATCTTGATTTGTTGCTTGGGCTAGCGCTAGCTCTCTCCCTTGGAGCCTCCTCCTGAACATCATCCTCTGGAGCACCATATGACAGAGGCAGAGGAAGGTCGATCAGGTCATCGAAAGGAGGAGACATTGGAGGGATAGAGAAGAATGGGGATAAGGGGCTGAAACTTGGCGATACTGGCGTGAAGTCAGGGGACGGGCGGCCAGGGGGAGGTCCAAAGAAAAGAGACGACACCCTAGATAGGGGTCTCTCAACAATCTCTGTCACAGAGGGTAGTCTCCCTGGGTTAGCTGGAGTATGAGTTGGGGGCAAGAGGCGCTTGAGGACATTGAAAGCCTGTCCCAGAGAACTAGAACTTGTCTGGTCGCCACTTTGAGATTGGGATTGAGAGACTGGAGGCGCAGTGGACTTAGAAGAAGCTGGGGGAGGTATTTCCTCGATGTCGGAATAGATGTCCGAGTGCGATGAGTATGAGTCATCGGATGATAGCGATGGCGATGTATTGATCCCATATCGACCTCCAGAAGACGCAGGTTTGGGAGGGGACGACTTCTCTGCCAATGATGGCGGCGTCGACGGTGAGGGCACTATAAGAGGTTTGATCGGGACAGGGGCCGCCACGGTTTTGCCTGCATGAAGGAGCTCGATGCGAGCTACAATGGGTCTGACGCACTCATCACCTTTGCCTACGCTCTTACCAAAGGTGACTATGTCGCCGTCGGCCAACATGGTCGGTGTTTCAGTTCCGATCTTCCTAGGGAACCTGTCTCCGGATTTCCGGATGAAAGTGCCATGGTGGGAACAGAGATCGATGAGGTATGCCTGGGGTGGTGAAGAAATGAGATGCCAATATATAGGGAAGAATCAGTCCAAATAAACATACATGACCACTGTCCGAGAAGGCGATTGTAGCATGCTTGCGACTGACCACGGCACAGCGAAACATGGCATTGCCCTGGTCGACGTCCTGCGATCTAGATGACTCAAATCCAGGTCGGCGGCCAATGTGAACGACGCTCGTATTGGCCTTTCTGAATGTCATCGAATAGTTCTCTCCCGATTCCTGCCCTTCAACATGAAGAACAATACCTGCACAACACACATCAGAGGATGCCCAGCTTGCTGCTTCAGGCGGCCTCTCACCTGTGACTGGCCGCTGAGCAGAGGAAGGGCCCTTGCTAGAGCCCAGGAAGACGATCTCATCGTCCATCATTGTGTACTAGGTGTCGTCAGCACTTTACCAGGCGGAGAAAGGCAGGATTATATTGGCTGGCGGAAACCGGGACAATGTGGTCAAAAGAGAGACTGTCTGCGACCTCCTGCCTGCCTTTATCTGGACGGCCGGATCCGACGTCCAGAGTCAAACGGCGTAATTAGCTTGCACATGACCTCATTTATCTTATCAGAGTACACTGGGCCCAGGGCATTGACACAATAAGATCTGACGGCTCTGAAAGCAGAAGATGATGTTGCGATTGGAATACAAATGGGATGGGATGTGGTAAATACAATAAGCAAAACAACTTCATAACATGTACCAAAGATCAGAAACGAAATCGAAAAACCATCAATGAACATATTTCTTCTTCAGATCCCTTGTCAATGCTCTCAGCATTGCAACTGTCACTGTCGGGCCCTCCGTGTTTGCTAGAGAAATGGTGCTATTGGTAGGCGAAGGAGTCTCTAGAGCGTGTCCGTTCATTTGGGGTGTCGAAGGCACACTGCGATCTTCGTTGGTATTTGAAGCAACAGAAGCCGACAGCCGAGGACGCTTGGCGCCAGGGCTATAAAAACATACGTTAGCACTGATAGGATACCCCAAGAAAAGTCCACTGACCTGCCCTGTTCGCTGGTCGAGACCGAAGAATAGTTCCGTCGCTTAGGCGAACGACGAACGCTATGGTTGTAGCTCTGCAGCAATTTCATTTGGTGCGGCTGCATAGAATCTTTGACGGACTGGAGCGTCGAATTGATGATGGAAATAAGGACGGGCTGCTGACGATCAGCGGTGAAAGGATGCAAGCGTTCTAGTCGGATTTGAGTCAGCTCAAACAGATGTTCTAGGAAGACGCGGGCTGGAAAATCTATTGGTCTGTTAGTAATTGGCCATTTAAGACAGTTCTTGAACGCACCTTGGCCAATATTACGGTGAGATTGTATATCCATAGCAATTGACCTGGCGTCATCTCGAGAACTGAGAGTCGACAACCACTCTAACGAGTCTTCATAGACCGACTCGCTGTCATCGATCTGACTCGGGTTGAAATCAGGCAAGGGATCTTCTGGGCCTGAAAGCTCCAGCAATGACCGAATGGCGCTCGACATCATGTTGAGGAACCGGAGAGTCACTTGTATGACTTGACCATACAAACTCCAGTTAACTACAAGAAATGTTAGTACATCAACATTGGCAACGATATTACTCAGAACTGTACTCACAGCGACCGTAAGTATTACAGTTCTCCATCCATTCGCTGAGGAAGAGAGAGAAGGTCGGTTCAAAGACCTTGAAGGCCCCCCTTATAGAAAGAGACTGGACTAGCTTTCCTTCAAGATCGAGGTCCAGTGAAGACAGGAGATTGTCAAGCTTGTTGTCCAGATCCTTAGTGGCGGACGTCATTGCGAACACATTGTAGCTCTGAACCACACCATCCGCAACTAGTTTCTTGATCTGCAACGAGACGCCACGTCAGCCAGTACACAAGGGGCTAGAAAGAGAAGACAAACCATGTCAAAGAAATCAGGCGCAGATTGTGTTTGTCCTTCCTCAGTCCAGTGAATGATCAGCAGAGACGGGATGAAATGTCGTTTTTCCGGCAGTGCCTTGATGATCTCTCGCAGTCGAGAACAGTCATCCAAAATGCGATATTTTCTGTCGTAAAAAGAATTTGAGCCAACACTAAAAGGGAATTGGAGGAATTTTCATACTTTTCCAAATCATCTGTCACTTCGCCCAAAGGGGTGCACTCGAAGACAATAACACCGGGGTATCCCGTCGACGCAGGATCACCAGCAGAGGACAGTGGTATTGAAAAAACCGATTCGTTTACCCACGAACCTGATGTTGGCATATCGAACTTGCGTTCCAACCAGATTGCAGTGGCGTCACTCTCAGGATTGAGAGAAAGCCATATATGCCAGGGCAACTTCAACGCAGAAGGCTTCAGAGTCTTGACACGCTTTCGGATGACTTGCAAGAAAGATCCTGGTGCCCAACGAAGTTCGTGTTCCTCGTGATTCTTGTTGAGTGATTACACATTCACAACGAACGGAAGGGAAGAAAAGAGGGCGAAAAAGGGAGTCAGGACCACATTTACGAAAGGTTTGAAGGAACATATAACGAGAAACGATCTGCACCTCTTTTAACCGTCTTGCCAACTCTTCGTCCGTCCTAGGTGGCTGATATGCAGCCGATATTCGCTTGCGTACCCTTTTCTTCTGCGGTGAGGCGCCAGTCGCAACACCATTGGCCGATAGCCGGCGTTTCTTGTCTGAAGGGGACGCAGTTCTGGAGGGCCGCGGGCCACGACCAGAGCTCTGCAACTTCTCCCTGTATTCATCGCCATGTCGACATGCCTCGTGATAAGCAGCTCTTTCTATGGTGCGATCTAGCCACTTCTTGAAAGACTGCTTCACAAGGAGGCCCTTCTGAGCGAACGCCAGGGCCCTTTTCTTCATCTCTTCGACTTCCTCAATGTCGGACATGTCGATGGCTTTGCCTTTTCCATTCCGGCTCTGTGGAGAGGGCGGCTTGAAGATTCTCGAAGACTTCGGCGTCGAAAGTGGGGTAAAATTCCTGAAAGGCGGTGCAGTCGAAGCTGTAGGGGATCCTATAACCAGAGGACTCAAAATTTCCTGACTGCTGCCTGACGGCGATACGGACGGCGTGGAAGGCTGTAATTGTAAAGAGTTACGGATATGGCCAAGGAGGGGATTGGGCGGTTCAAGGATCATAGTTGGTGTAGAGGGAAGGGGGATAGGCTGATGTCTAGGTAGCTGAGGGGGGACTTTGGGTGATGGGGCGGCAGAAGTAGATGTGCTCGATGCTGAAGTGTTAGTATCAATTTTGAGAAGCGGAGGGGCAGATAATCGGGTGGTGGGAGGAGTGGTGGAGGTGGAGGCAGGTGGACTTGGCTTAGAGAACACCATTGGCGGAGGGGTCTGGGTCGTGACGGAAGTTGGAGGTTGAGTGAAGAAACCATTGGGCTGGGGTGCAGTGGTAGTCGTGGATGTAAAGCTGGGGAATGGAGGCACCGTTTGGGCAACAGCTTTGATGCCGCCATTAGCAGCAGGAAGGAATGCAGCAGGGCCGCTAGCTTTTGGCTCTTGTGTAGGCGTGAATGTGAATTCCGGAGCCTTGGGGTTCAAGGAAGTCACGGGTGGCTTTGATGGGCCTAGAGCGGTAGGCGAACAGGTCAGCTTTCTTATGCCCTGAGAAAGCGGATGGAAAGACAAACCAGCAAAAGGACTTCCAAAGATCGCGGGCTGCGGTGCAGGTTGAGACGTTGATGGCTGAGCTGCAGGAACGTCTGCGAATGGTCAGTGGCTTCAGAAAAATCTTGACAAGTATCTCACCAAAAGCAGTCGCAGGCAAGGTAGGTGCTGGGGTTAGCGGAGCTTTCGTGAAAAATCCACTGGACGGAGGGGTGGCTGAAGTGCCAGAAGAGGATGGGAAGATGGGAGGCGGAGCCTCCTGTTTTGCAGCCGTCGGAAACGTGCCAAAAATTGGCTGGGCAGGTGCTGTCACCTCGCCAAATACCGAAGTAGTCTTTGGGGCTGCAAAAGCAGGAGTGCCAAAAACGGATTGCCCTCCAAAAACATTAGGAGTCGACACTATGCTCGAGAAGGCACTTGTAGAGGGAGGAGGATTCGGAGCAGGCGCAGGGAGGGCTGAAAATGCTGAAGGTTGACCAAAGGACGGTTGAGCAGGTACTAGGGCTGCTGCCGGCTCTTCGACTTGTCCCTCATCCACGACTTCAGCCTCGGCATACTCCTCTTCGCCTTCATTTAGGAAAGCATCTGCGTCACCATCAGCCTCATTGTACACTTCAGCTGCCGGTGCTTCGAGCTCTTGAGCTTCTTCAACCTGGGTCGAGACGCCATCAATGATATCGGGAATGCTCAGGTCTCCCCTGATGCCTTCGATATTATCGATAGTGTCTTTCCCAAAGAGCCTCTCCAAAATACAAGCAACGAGGTAAATCATAACCCTGCTGCCTTGTTCACTAAGGACAGAAGCCAGTTGGCCGAAAATTTGCATGCCTTCTTCACCAACGATCAACTTCGAGGTTTTGCTGATCGGCGCACTCATGCGCTGAACGTGCAAGCGAAATTCAGTGGTGAGCTTGAAGACAGGGTGGGAAGTAATCCAATCAGGAATTTCTTCGTGCCGCTCTTTCTGGTCGCGGATGTGTATTAGCCGATGATAAACGCGCATCTCCAACTCTGTAGGAGACTGGTATTTGCCACGCTGATCTTCGTAAAATTCCTTCAAACTTTGAAGTGCTTTCGAAGAACGGTCTAAGTGTTTTTGAGGCGGTCCGTCGACTTAACTAACTCACTATTCATAAGTTGCTGTTCTTCCAGAGGTATGGAGAATCCGGGTCGTTCACGTTCGAAGTGGAGGGCCAAAATGTGGAAACGAGCACAGCGGTCATGGCACTCAATTGCAAGAGGACCGGTGATATGCTGCATCGTGAAGTCATTGCGCACTGCTCGTGATCGGTCACGGATGAAATTGAATGTTGCAGAGAAGCCAGCACGGGGCAGGAGGTCGTGAAAGAGATAGTCGAGAGTACGCTAAGAGAAGCCTTTCAGAGGTGCTAATGCTGGAGGGCCAGAGTTTACATACTTTGAGAACGCGTGGAGGGCGTAGATCTGACGGCAAGGTCTTGTCACCAGCAGCACGCTCGTACATCTTCACAGCACGATTGTGGTCGACCCTTTTTGTACCAGGAATCTTAGGAGAAATCAGCGTAGTTTTGTGAACCGCAGACAAGTTCTGAATAGACTTACCGTTTCCCATTCGAAGAGGTTGTTCTCGCGCTCGCGTCTGTACCTCTCGAAACGAGGACACATATCCATACACGTCCCGACAATGGTAATCGCATCTTCAAGTCGTTTGGGCACAAGCGGATCGTCCATCTTTCCTTCTGTAATGGCTTTCTTTCGTTCGGCTTCTCGTGCTTTGACCAGCTGCAATGGCATGAGCGGCACAACTAAAGCGAATTACAGAAAGTCACACCTCCTGGTAAAACTGTTCGCGTTCCTCTGGTGTATTCAGCTCTGGTTCATGAATCTCGTGTGGGTATTCATCTTCCTCCTCTTCCTCCTCCGCTCCTTGTTGCTCTTCCTCGTGATCCTCCTCTGCCTCATCTTCGGTAAAGGTATCGTGAACTTGAGTCGGTGGCGTAGCGGTTTGTTGCGCAGGTCCATTGTTCACGCGAAGAGAAACATTGGGAAACCTCCTACCACCACCACGAGCAGCACCTCTACCTCTTCCACTAGCGCGATGTCCTCCCCTCTCCCAACGTTCGCTGTCCACATGGTTCGGCGTACTACTTCGTGGTGTGCCATCGGTCGCCGACCAGTGTTTATTTCGCGAATGGGGTCGACCGCGACTTCCGCCATCGACAGGAGCACCTCCGCGACCGCGCCCGCCCCTAGGATGTAGAGGACCGTCCATCGTCGCCATACCGGAGGCCTCAATCTTGAGGGACAAGAAAGAAGGGGAAATGGGAGTAAACAGGAGTAAACAACGCACCTCGCGTTCAACTACGTGACCAGCCCCACTGAGTGAACCACCATGGTCCTCGGTCAGCGCAGTGTAGGGCCAAAATATCGTTAACGGGGCCCTCAGTATGTCTGACCAAGTATGCGCGATTGTGGTTACGGCTTGCTTTGACGTCTGTGCAGGAATATGTCTCGATTTCATGTCTCTACGTGGGTCTTGACAATTGCCGCCGAATGCTTTGAAAATAACGTACTATGACCAGGCCACGGTTGCACGGAATACCTGTGCAGGTCCTCATGTTGTAGGAGACGGAACTCGGAGAGTGATTTGAGCGAACGCCAGCCTCTTCTATCCGAATCGACGACAGTAACCCAGACTCAGCAACCAGAGTCTCAACCTCGAATGCAAATACCAAAGCAATGATGACTCTTCCTGTGTACATCTGCAAGTGGGCCCATTTTCCCCATTTTTCTCTTCAGGGTTCTTATAAGCATCTACAGTACTTATACCCCTTGTAACATAGTTTCTGAACGGTCTTCATAATCTATTCGCTATCGCTATCGCTCTTTTAATGGTCCTGCCTGCACCCCATCTGGACATCCTCTCGAAGCTCCACAGCAGTACTACGTGAAAGGTTTCTGTTCCATTGCAATGAGCAATGCACTAGAACCTCAAAACTAAAAATCGAATGAAATCAATGTCTCTGCTTTTATCATCAGGATGAAATTGAGAAGTTCATATTGACTACTCCATACCGACTCGCAAAGTGGTTAACAATGGCCGTCTATGACTCTTCATGTACAGTTCATAGAAAATTTGCCGTTCACCGCCTCAAAACAGGGTGTTTTCTTTCCTAGCCGCTGGATCCGGTCGCTGGGCATCAAGAAGCCTCCTTTATCGCTTGTATAACTTTTCTCCAAATGTGAGCACACTGCAGCCGCCCCTCATATCTAACGATACTGACCCTCGGTGTGGAGATAGGGCAGTCGCTTCTAGTCTTGCGCCGTTGTACCCTGCTGTCGATACAGCACCCGACTCCTCTATCTACAATACGAAGTCTATCAGCCAAAGTGTATTCATCAATGTAATCAGCGCCTCTCATTCAGTCGTCAGTTGGTCAAATGTATAACCAAGTGGGCCCAACTCCATTCAAAGTTGCCACGGTGTAATGAAATTGCGACCTCACTCTTTTGAGCTAGCCTAGCATATGAATTCAAGTCCGCGACTAGCAGGCAGCTACGCAAAGCCTCCTATCTTCATCACTCCCACAAAGGCCCACAGCTCCAACACCGTCCCTTTTCGTTTCCGAACGATTCGCACTTTCTTCACGCATCATCCTTCTCTTCTGCCAACTTCTCGGCTGGCAGTTCGCGGATCCTCTGTCTTCGACCCTTCTGTGGATCATATCGACCCTCTTTCCTCTGCTGCATGTCCTTGAGCTTCCTGGCATCTATTCGATCAGACCTCTTGAGCTATTGTTTGGTGGGTGACTAAGTTGGCTTTTCGTTCTCCAATTCCAGCAGCGCCATGGTCCAATTGCCTGACTATGCCGAGGACACGTTTCGCAACGTTACCTCAATGGCATCCTGGAGTTTAAGAAACCAGATGATGGGAATGTGCAGGGAATCCCGCCAATTTGTTGTAGCTGAACCTAGGTAGGAAACTCCAGGGATCGTAGGATTTGCGGTTCAGTTGTGGAGCATCAGGACATCAGCACTGGTTCAAATCTTTCACTTGAAAGTTGTAGACTGCCGAAGAGGCCAGTCAGATATTATCGCAGTTCCTATGCAAATCACGGAGAGGATAAGGAGGGCAACTTGGCATGATTTGGTCTGGAGAGAGGCGTCAGAGGCTCGACTCATGGGGGGCTGGATAGATGCTAGCATCGTGGAACTGAGACTACTACTCAACTGTATTTTTGAGATTGAAATCAGCACAAGCTTCGTGCGACCAGGACACGCAGAGAGAACATCGGAAACCCTCTAGTATACCGCATTTCAAACGTCATGACTATCAGTTTTGATAAAATATCTATAACACTCGCGTCCGTACACTACAGAGTGTGGTATAATGTGTAACTTATCAAACCAAACCGAATCCCCAGACAGATTGTAACGACAGCGAAAGCACAAAGCGAGTGAATGAATTAATAAAACAGTGCGAGTCGTTTTCAATACGTATTAGTCCAAATGAGTGGATGCATAGTAAGTGTACAGAGTGAGGCTCAGTGTTCTTGTACGGATTTCTCAACATTGCTGCCACATCTTGACGTAATCACTAACAAGGCGGTCAGAAAAAGTCAAAAGCTTTAGTGATGCCAATACGTACACGACCAGCGAACGCTTCTCTGGATCCGTCATCGACCAAGTAGGCAGCCACTGATTCCGCTTGCCCCAGAAATCCCCCATAGCCGCTATAATGTTTGGCTCAGATCGTGTGCTATAGTATACGGAGTCTGGAAAACTCACTAGCAGATTCGTCTAACCAAGGCTTCTCCCTCCCATCAGGGAACCATCCGTTCGTGCCACCAATCCCAACGTTCATGATGAGGTAGAACGCTAAAGAGAAAAGATTCACGTAAGCCACAGAATTGAAAGAAAGAACAACGTAGGCTCTTACGTTGGTCAAACGGCGCGGCGTTAGTCCCATTTTTCCAAGGATTCTCGAGGATAACGGCTTCTGATCCGTTCTGCACCACGCCAGGGAAGTCGCCTCGCTTGAAGAACGGGATGTTAAATTTCAGCTCTACTAAGTGGTGGAGCCGGGTGTCAACGGATATTCTCCTGCACAAGAAAGGACAATGAGGGAGATGCGTCGAGGAAGGAGGCGACCGGAACTTACATGAAGTCCTTGTCCCATTCAAGCACGTAGGTGTGGAAATCTTCATCGTAGCTGCCTCGCCGCAGATTCCACCAACCAAAGGTCTTGGACACAGCGTTCAACCACGTTACTGGCCCCCAATTCAACGAGCCTCTGACATAGTTGGTTCCTCTAAAGACATCTCAGCATCCGAGGATTTCGGGTAGAAAGAGATCCACGAACTGCTTAGGATAACTTGGTCCATTTCCACGAGCTTCCATAATGTCGATTTCGCCTGAAAAGAAGCGGAACGTCAGCAAGACAGGAAATGTCACGGAGGTGGGAGAATTGCAGCAAAATACACCAGAAGCGGAGAAGGCGGCATGTTGCAGTCTGAAAAGAACATACCACTTATAGGCCATGGTCCATAACTGTTATCGACGGGAAGCATCCAAATGGCTGGCCACATCCAGTCACTGCAGAATGAATGTTAATAAGATACCTATAGAAGCATGAAGTGACGTACCCGGTTGGTATTTTTGCTCTGACCTCGATACGGCCATACTTGATGCTGGCCGTTTTCCGCGTACTGATCCTAGCGCTCATTACAGGATTGATGATTGAGCCTGTCGTGCTGTTTGCTACCGCTGAGCATGCTCTCGCATATGCGTCTGCATCGAAAGGCTGATCGGCACCAATGGCACTCCTGTTCGTCGGGACCTGAATCGGAGAGGTGTAGGTGACCCCTTGTGTGATGTTGTAAGTGCAGCCAGAGATGTTGTACACATAGCCGTTTTGAACGACGGAATTTTCGCCAATGACGTCGGCGGTTAGAGTCGGTGTGATGTAGAGCATTCCATTCTTGACATAGGAATTGTTGTCCGAGTTCGTTGTCATTTCGAATTCGCCATTCCTAAAACAAATTCCGTCAGACGTGTAGCGGGTAAAATAAATCATTGCACTCACCCGAACCCGCTCATATCGACTTCACGGAAAAACTTGCCATTGTCGCCAAAGACGCCAGTTTCCGAATCAAAATCCTCAATCAAGACGGGGCATAGGTTCCCAGACAAGATTGGGACGTCGAACCATCCAAAGTAACATCTCACAGCCCCCAGCGCAACTCCTAAAAACATGAAGGCATAGGTGACGAAGTAGGATATCCGTTGGTAGGGATCACGTGCTCTTAACCAAGGTTTTTGAAGGCTCGTCGTCGCAGCTAACATCGTGGACTTGGGCCGTTCGCGTTGGACCTTCGTGATAGAAGGTTGCACCGTGCTGTACATGGTCGTAGGTCGTGCTCTAGGGGAAGCGAAGGCTTCACGAGAGCGAGCGGACATGGGTCGCGATCCTGGGCTGTACGAGTCCCCAGTCTGCGGCCGTTGGCCATAAAAAGCTTGAGCATTTCTGTTCAAGTCGGCAACGCTGGTGGAGACTGAGTTAAAGCCGCTGCCTGTGCGGGGTATGCTACTGCTGCTGCTGGTGATGTCGGGGAATGGAAACGCGTTGCCTTCCTGGTGGATATTAGGAGTGGTACCGGGAGTTTGCTCTGGTGTGTAATAAGCTTGGTTGGTGACGGGGGTGAAAGGAGTGACTGCATTATTGAACGTAATGCTACGGGGAGTTATAGGCGGCGATTCGGTGAAAGAAACAGACGTCGTCCGCGAGTGGTGCGAGGTCCTGTTAATTTCGTGGTCACCATCTGATGCGCCTTCTCCAAGAGCAAACTTGCGCTGAGGCGGCTTGAGCTTCTCGTCGGCGGAGAGGTTCAGAGGTGGCACGGGCATAGTTGGGGACGTATTACAGCCTCAGAACAAGCGAAGCTTCTGGACAGGCGTCGGATTATAAGAGGAACTTTACTTGCGACGATAGCATCGCCGATGAATCCTGCCCGGCTGTCCAACAATCGGCCCTCGTACCTGGGCATGATATGGGTGCCCAAGGGATGAGAATGGATCGATGATCTCTCACACTCGAGGACACGATCTGGTTCACTCGATACGTTGCTTCTTTCTTTAGACTTCGTTTGGGATTCTCCCGGGGTTGTCGAGCTCTGGACCAATCAGAACCCTATATCCGCACCCCGACTTTGCTTCCCGATGCGTGTGAGTAATTATAGCCCTTCCGCTTGTATATCGAGAAATTCCCATCGGAATGGAAAGGATTGAAAGTTAAATTATCATGATCTTCATCCGTCGACGGAACAATACTGGGAAAAGTGATAAATCCTATCCTGTATAAGCAGGGAACAAATCGTGCATCAGTCTTGGTACAGGGCAGGGCATATGGGACAAGAGAAATAATGACAGACCAAGATAACACTTTGGACAGGATTGGCTTGATGGCTTGTATAGAATCGATATACCCCTTGGGTCTGTGCTGCAGGATGAATGACAATAAATAACGACATGTATTCACAGCACCGTGATCGACAGATGGCAATGCCTGGGCGATCCCGCAGGATGTGGCGGGCCCAGATTGCAGAAGTTCTCTGTAGAGAGAACATCGACCCTTCTCATTCAATAATGCCTTTTCCAGAGAGGTAGGCGGTTGGATTTCGTGGAACGGCATCTCAAGATAAGACATATCTTGTCACCTTGAGGTAAAGAACGAACCACGTTCATTTCGCGATGAAGATATGCCCGGAAACAGTGCTCTTGCAGCCATGAGCACACTGAGCTATGTTAGCCTTCCGATATCCGCTTGGACCTCCTGACCCTTCATTCTCGCGAAGGACAGAAGTTATCATTGCGAGACTTGTGTGAAAAGCACGTTCTCAAGCGTCCTTCGCATTGATTGCTCAAGCCCACGCGAACAGGGCGAAACAGGCCTCTCTACATCAAGAAGACCAGGTACGACCTACATGGACGTCAGGACTATGTTAAGAGCAATAGTCAGAGATCAAGCACAAGCGAAGACAACCTGGCAGAGCTTTGTCATGGGCAATCGATTCTTCCAATCCCAATGGAAAAGGGCCGACATGGGCAGGAGGTATTTTGATGGATTGTCCCTGGGACAGAAGACAGTCCGCGGATTGTGGCTCAGGATTCAGCTGCAGGGCTGGCTTGTGTGAACCCGGGCGGTGATAGAAGCGACGACAATGTCAGTTGATGGGACAGTAAACTTGATAGCCTTGCCTGAGAAAAATGGGTGTCGTAAGAGTGGGCAGCCAGCGCATTATTTGATTCATTTCGGCATACACCCAAAAGAAGTGATCTGCGACGGACATTGCCCTGATGTTTGTTGTGCAGTAGCGACGAATTACTGAGCTTTGCAGGCTCGACTTTCGTCAAGGCTTTTTGGTAGGAAGATTCAGTGAGCCAGTTGAAGTTCTTCCATTTCCACATTGTGTACACCTGCGTGCTCCGGGCCATTGACCTCTCCGGATAACACGCATCAACAGCGTCAGTCACGAGCCAAAAATAGCTTCGACCTTCACCAAATCGCACTGCGGTGCCTAACAGTAAAAGAAATTACCCGACAAACCGATGAAGGTTGCAGGGCTGAGCGCATGTACTCGAACGTGTCCACAAAAGGTACCTGACGGAAGCAAATATTGTCCGTACTCTCTGTCAATATTTTGACCTCTTGCTAAGCGATGGCAGTCCGGGTCCGCAGAGTCTAGACTTGTTAACGTCACAAAAATCAGTGGATAAAACAATGAGGTTTATCCTGACTGCTCGTTGTTATTTCGCTCCGTTGACTTCCTGAAAAGATTGTAAAATCACACTCACCTTTTGACCCTTCATTTCCAAGTTAGGAACAGTACTACTACTAGCGTCGAGCAACACCAGCACGAAGTGCCAACACCGGGGAATCTGCCTTTCAGGTTTTCATTGTCAAAAGTATACAAGATTCTCTCCATAGTCCTTTTTTCTGTTTGTCGGCTTCTTCTTCTTTCTTCTTTCCGCTCTCATGGAACAGAGTTATGTTCATTTTCACGTTGACGGTACCTGTACATCTCAACGGGCTCATATGGAAAGACGCCTTTGCTGCCCTGAAATGTCGACTGTGAGAGACCATGCAGAATATAGAAGGTGGAAAGAAAGTACCATGTTCAATTGCTCGTATCGTTCTTTGATAGCTTCAAATTGCTATCAAGGCAAATTTCACTAATCTACGGAATGCGAAGCTGTGAGCCGCATCCTCACAGAAATGGAAAGCCCGCGCAATGTCTTATCTCGGTACGATATCGGTTTTTTCTTATATTAGCAATCTATGACGGCCTCTGTCTCACGAGAAGAAACGCAGAGCGATTCTGCTGAGAGAGCGTTCAATTGACGATGCTTCGGATAAGAAGAGAGTTTGATACTTCCTCATTGCGCATATGGCGTACTCAGCGAAACTGTCCAGAGAAGCAGTCCATGAACAGCAAATGAACAGAATTGAACGATCGTTGTGGACATCCGTTCAATGCTTCATTAAGCCTGCTTGAGTCCATGCCGTTAGTGAAATCCGACCTTGTGCCTATTATTATCGCTACCTTCTCGTAAACGTTTCTGGTCACTTTAGCGAACCCGGGATTCATTGACAATAAATCACCGAGCGAAATTAGCGCCAAAGATAATTCACGATCAATCATTAAGCAAAGCTACTTCGACATCGGGCCTCCAGCTGGTGTACGCCTTGACAAGACAGTCTTGAGGACCGCGTATTCGAGGCCTAACCATTAGCCTCAAGCCCTGGAACGTAGGGTAATCGATCACATCGCCGGAATTTTCGTGGGAGATGCTCTCAGATTCGCCAGGCTAGCGTTGGCCTCTGGTAATAACCATGCAATGAACGAAATCAAACGAGAAAGGCGATTTTGCTGGTCCGAAGGCGGTCCAGATAGGTCAAGCAGCCTGTGTAAAGACACTTCTGGATGCAACCGTTTCCATACAGACCAGCTGACCCGTTGCTCGAACCAACAGGATGAATTTCCATCCAGAAGATGACAACGACTGTAGGTGACCTGTACGCTGTCGAGGGTTTCCATAGTGCAGGAGCGTTATCCTCCTCTTTACCCTCACCACAGGTGTTCCAGCTGACCTGTCCCAACTAGCACAATTCGCTCTCTCTTTAACCTTCTTCACTGCCGAGATGCTAAGATCTCACAAACTTCGCCCTCCCGGAAACAGCGTTCTTATCTGTGCACTCTTCGTTAGACTCAGCAAGTGCATGAATAAAAAAACTTGCAAGCCCTTTCTCTTTCGTTAGAAATGGAGGCAGCAAACTTGCTGGAAGGTCAGACAGGGTTGGCGTTTAGCGTTTCTTGCGGTATGTCCACGATCATGATCGAAAAACTCCGCCCTGACCCTGACTAAACCCAAAAAGGAGGGCGTTGGAGCGTTTAAGGAAATGGGCGCTTGCCGCCGTCCGACTCTCTGCACAGTAGAAATTTCTGGCGATCTTCTGATTTTCCAACCTAAAGACTACGCATATTTTGAGCGGTTATCCGAAGAGTGTGAATGGCTTCGCTGTGGACTAAGCGCCTACTTCGGTTCAGCGATAAGAGGGATCGCTGCCATATCGGGCGTAAAAAGGACATCGGGAGGCGGATCTGCTGAGGGCGTAGCCAAGCAAACCAAAACAACCGCCTCACAGCTGTGATTGACTGATGAACAATGATAAATCTTCTTGTTCAAGTGTCAGTCACTGGCTCACACGTTCACGTCAAGGCTCGCCTCGCGACATTATGCTGTTCCTTTCGCCTTGTTCTGGAATCCGGAAAACCCTGTGCGGATCTAGACCAGTAGCTGGGATTACATTAGAGTCTCTGCACACCATCTGATACGAGTACAGCTTGGCTGAGTTCGCTCGAATGTTGGAATTTTGCACCAGGTCGGTAGGCTTGGAAGCGAGAGAGGATCGCGGCGCCACCGGTTGACTTGACAGTGGCTGCCGTCAGAAGTTGAGGCGGCACGAACAAAGTTGTAAAACCGAAGGAAATCGACAAGAAGTCAGCCCGCCACGGATGGGAACCCAGTGAAACCCCATGCCTTCTCGAGGCTGATCACGGATTGCAGGCAGGTTCTAACTTCTGCTCGGAGGATCGTACGCGATCTTGCCAAGCAGCCCACATTTCGGTGTATTCGCATCTTGCATAATCCGATCATTTTCAAGGGCGGACGGAATGCGGGTCGAAATCACGACAGCAGCTGAGAAAACTGTTGATGAATCGAGGCACATACGTGCTAAGCCCAAAAATAAGGGCAATCTGCTGTAGCCGAGGGAATGTTCTTCCTTTCAATTGCTGTCCCGAACGATAAACTCCTGCTGTACCGCCTGTCGTGGTACCTCGGGGATCGCTATCGAATCTAGGAGCCTCGAATCCATACCCGGACGGGCTGC
This sequence comes from Gymnopilus dilepis, assembly GCA_002938385.1. Lineage (NCBI taxonomy): Eukaryota > Fungi > Basidiomycota > Agaricomycetes > Agaricales > Galerinaceae > Gymnopilus > Gymnopilus dilepis. The sequence goes on along the minus strand of NHYE01001289.1, from coordinate 16,995 downwards.
CAGAAGGCACACCTTTGTCGGAATTACTAAAGAATCACAACGTCTGATTGAACGCGGCTCTCTTTTATACTCGTGTTCGCAGCGGCGGCATCTTTTGGGACCTGCAAGTTACTTACCTTACCCTACACTCTTGGCTTTCTCCCTCGTTAGCCACAATAATTTGGGATCCCACAGATGGAGTACGATTCGTTCGATGCCGTCCTCCACTGGATATTTCGCTCGGTATGTTTTCCGTTTTTGTTGTCATGAAAAGTGATTGGAACGTCTTGCTACCAGACCCTTGGTGGTGCGTGGTACAAACCCACCGAGGAGAACATCTCGGCTGGTGTCTGTTTGAGGGTAGAGCGCGGGGTATTCAGAACCTTTCCTTACGAGAACCCTTATTTGGCACCGTTCGAAGCTGCCGTGAGGGAACTCAATCCTCTCGTTGCCGTGAAAATGCGCACAGCAGCTGTCCATTCGGCCCTCGATACTGTGTAAGTTGTTGTGTCTCGTACTGTTCACGTCGAAGTGCTTATTCTCCGTAATGTAGCCCAGAGGGTTCTACAGCGATTTACATCGACAAGAACACCCGTATACAGATTTTGGACAACGTTAGTCATCTCGTCAAGGCCGACAAAGAGCAATGTGCGGCATTTATTGTAAGGCATGGTTCCTCTACCCATCATCTGTCACTTACAATTTTCTGCATACTAGCGCGACGAGCACGTCATGGTCGTGTGGTCGGATGACCTTGACCACATAGTTCCTTTATGTTCAGAATTCGACGAAAAGTTGATGAAGCTCGTTTGGAGATCGAGGACTAGTGCGGCCACGTCGTCCATTATCACCTCTGTGTCAAATTCCTCCGTACCGTCTACCACGGCATCCAATGTGAATCTCAACGAGAAGGAGTCAGCGAGGGCATCAGTCACCGTAGCTGAAGTCACCGCAGTAACGGCGGCACTGGCCAATAAGGAATCCTCGACAGCCACGTCCGCCGCACCCCCCAAGAAGAAGAAATCCTGGGGACTTAATCTGGGATGGAAACTTGGGAAGAAGAAGCTCGTTGCACAATCATCCGATCCTGAGAAGGGCTCTACACCTCAACCCCGGCCACTGCGTCTCTTTGCTCCGGTGTATAGTGGTCTTGGATTTGGTCTCTCCCTCTGTGCGTCAAAACTAAGACTGCCCGCATATTTGCGTCTAACGCCTGCGATCAGTCTTCCTTTGCAGTGGTATGAACACGCTTCTTCAAGAATGGAGGTTGGACCATGATTATCGGCGTTTCGCATTGCTTGTTACGGCCCCTTTCCTCATTTGCGTCTCACTGGTCAGTCTGCTTGTGATTTCTTGTCTAATGGACTTGAGCTCAAATGCGCATATGCGGTGATGAAATAGTTCTTTTCACTACAAATTGTGACGACGCTTGGCATGCTGTACGTGTCCTATCTCAGCTTCTGAAATATAGCCATAACTGACAGCTTACATTCCCAAGGTTGGGCCCTATTGCTCAATACCACGAGAACTCGCGGTATTACTCGGCCAATCGCCCCGAACCAAACCCTGAGGTCGATAAGCACCTTCCTCACATCACAATTGAGATGCCGGTGTACAAAGAGAGCCTTGAAGAGACCATGTAAGTGTTTAATCTCTTTTAGAAGGCGATGGGCGGGTCCGCCCTTGAGCTAGAAGCGCACATATCACGTGATCTTTCTTTCATCACGCATTCCGATCTTCGACTTTAACTGACGATGCTTTTTGCTTCAATTAAGCGCACCTTCAGTCTATTCGATAAAGAAGGCTATGCAGACATACGCTAGGCAAGGAGGGTCTTCAACAATCTTCATCCACGACGACGGTCTGCAAATCATCAAGGAGGAGGATCGCAAGAAGCGTATTCAGTTCTACGAAGACCACAATATCGGCTGGGTCGCTCGTCCTCCTCACTCGACGGCACCTGAAGGTTACAAACGTGCTGGTCGGTTTAAGAAGGCCTCGAATATGAATTATGGATTACAAGTGAGTCTAATTTGAAAGGCGTAGTCGGTAAACTGGTTGGGCTGATCCGTTCACATGAAATAGCTTTCATTATGCATGGAGAAGCACATCCTGGATCTTGAGGCCTCGGGATATGATGGCGATATTCCGCTCGAGGACAAGGCGCTGGAACTAGCTGTGGAGGAAACGTACGAGGGTACTGGCAGGAAATGGAAACCGTGGGCCAAAAACGCGAGATCCCTCCGGATTGGTGAAATCATCTTGATCGTCGACTCTGATACAGTTGTCCCAGAAGTGAGTAACTTGCTTCGACGCGTGATTTCGGCGTTTAACTCAAGACTCCTTCAATTTACTTTACTTTAGGACTGCTTCAGAGACGCTGCTCGTGAGCTGACAGAGTGCCCGGATGTTGCAATCATCCAGCACGAGTCCGGTATGAACCATCCATTGACAATTTCTACGTCGAAGCATTACTGACTTGGCATGATGTAGACGTCATGCAGGTCGCCCACCATTTCTTCGAGAACGGTATCACCCATTTCACTCGAAGGATCAACAAGTGTATCTCGCTGGCCTGTGCTAATGGTGACGTCGCACCTTTCGTCGGGCATAATGCCTTCCTTCGGTGGTCTGCCATCCAAGAGGCCTCTTTCGTCGATCCTGCCGATGGCGTCAAGAAGGTCTGGTCAGAGAGCAACGTCTCTGAAGATTTTGATATGGCCCTTCGCCTCCAGGTACTGTTTCTCTTTCTTCCTGACGTCGCTGGCGGCCACCACTATTCCACTGGTAATGGAGGTGAAGCCTGCTGGAGGCGGTCTATTTTTGTAGATGATTATGTAATCTCATGAGTTCCCACAGTTAAAGGGCTACCTCATCCGCTGGGCCAACTATTCAGAAGGCGGATTCAAGGAAGGAGTCTCCCTTACGGTCGACGATGAGCTTAACAGGTGGCAAAAATACGCGTATGGTATGTCAGTTTTCCTTCTTGTCCGACATCGGATTTTTTTAGAAATTTTGTTAGGATGCAACGAGCTCCTATTCAACCCGTTGATCCATTGGTGGCACTTGGGCCCCGTTACAAAACAACTACGCATCTTCCTCTGGTCTAGCGCTCCAATCCACTACAAGATTTCCATGTTGTCGTATATGTTCTCCTACTACGGAATAGCCGCTTCTGCCCTCCTTGCCCTCCTCAACTACCTTTTACTAGGATGGGCTTTCGACGTCGACGGATTCTACATGCATAGTTTCGAAATCTTCCTCGCTTGTATCGTTGTCTTCCCAGCTGCAGGTAACACAGCTTTCACTCTTTTCGAATACCGTCTTGGCCAGAGAGATATCTTTTCTGGCGCGATTGAAAATTTTGGTTATGCACCTTTCTTGTGAGTAGCCTTCGTTCTTCTTACATTTGTCATGTTCCGAATTCCGAATTTTTCCTTCTAGCTGGTTCTTTTTTGGAGGTATCAGCATGCACCTTACCACGGCCCTTCTTGCCCATATGTTGTCCATCAACATCACTTGGGGTGCTACGGCAAAGGTTAGTGTGATGTGCGATCATCAAGTTCACCTGGAATCCTTATGCCTTTTGTCACAGGAAGTAGAAAGGTCCAACTTCTGGATAGAAGTCCCTCGGATTCTCAAGCGTTATGGACGTGTATTCTTGTTCTGCATTCTCGCCATTGCAGCCATTATAGTCCTGTCAACGCCTGTCGTGCCAGCAGGTTGGCGAATTACATCCTGGGCCGTCATGTTCCCTCTCGCGTACGTCACGGATTTCTGTTCATCGAGGCTCCAGGGCTGATAAGAATTTGCAGTATTGTTGCCGGCGGACACCTGCTCTTCCCAGTAAGTCCTGTTGTGGAATGCTTTCCCGAACATTTTTCTAACCCGTTGCTCTTCAGATTGTCCTGAACCCCTGGCTTATGATCTTTAGTTATTGATTTTCCAGCCTCAAGTCGCATTCTATGTTTCCGATATCGTTCGGACTCGCTTTCGTTCTTTGCCATCCTCTACACTCTCTCATGCGTCGCTTTGGACACTGTCGTTACTGGACATTTATGTTGCTGCTTCTACCTTAATTTACGCTGACTGAACGACCTGAGAGCCTCTCGCAGACACGTTTGTCAAAGAATGTGGCAATGATAACGCTTTCGCCTCAGGTCAAAATAAATTATCCATAGACTTTCTGTATCTTGTATATAATCAGGCATCAGGCACACTTGTAGGTACATACTATCTTCCTTTCTCACTCTGGGATAATATACATGGGTTGGTAACTGTTCGTGCTTAGATTGCCTTCGAGGTAGAGTATAGCCAGAAAAGGGCGCCTCATCAGTGCAAAGAGAGAAGAGGTATTTGAGCTTCGTCAATGCATCCTGCCTCCGCGAAAGCGGCGACCTCATGCCATCAGATTTCAAGATAGCACAAATCAATACTCAGGTCCGGGAGGGGCGACGTGCATGAGAGGCATCTGCCAATTCGTCTAGCATCCGAAGTATTGGCGAAGGGAAGAAATAGAATGACGCCTGTCAGTTTGTGTTCTGTCCAAGGGGCCAGGCTTTCGGTCTCAATGCAAAGCACAGCAATTTCCAGCTGCTTTCCAGTCGACATACGATCCGACGAAGCAGCAGTATCAGGCAAAAAACTTGCCGCATGATGCGAAGAGCAACGTTCTGGCATTCGCGCCGAGGGAATCAAAAGAAAACATTTCAATTTCATGATTTTCCTGGAAGTATGCGAAAACTACATAGCAAATCGTCAAGGTAGCGAATAGGTAGAGAGTCCAACTCTAGAGTGTCCAGATACTTAGCTCAGTGTCATTAGATACCGGGGGTCGTGAAGCCAGGCAAGTCCGGCCATAGCCCTAGCTGAGATGGATCCCCTCCAATACGCACCCATTGAGAGTGAGAAGGTGTGGGTCCATCCAAGATGAATAGCTGGTGCCAGCCTGGTGGCGAAATACCAGCGTTGGGCGGAGCTGTGATCGTGCATGTGGTTCCAGAGCAAGTGAATGCAGGGAAGATAGTCCTAGCCCCCATTCCATTGCCGTGAGTACTGGACGTTGCTGCAAACCGTTCGTCAAAGCCAGCCAATGTTCGTTTGGAGATGGACTTACCAGCGATGAGAGAGATCCTTAGGCCGGACATCTGGCCCTGGAAAAGCTTGATGTTCGTGATGGTGTGCGTTGAGCCATACTCCCAGTCGCTATCAGTCAATTCGAAAGTTGGTTGAGTGAAGCCTTGGTTCAGATAAGGCGGAATATAGACCTGGGCAAAGGTGAGTAATTTCGACGTCATAAGGATAGACGAAACCGACCTCGACTCGGAATTCTTCAGGATACTTGACGGTGCCGTTGGGGAAATCAGTCTGAGGGTCAGAGCCGGAAATGAGGACACGTCCGTCGGGCAGTAAGGCAGCCTCAGAGTGATACATGCGAGCGACAATTGTGGTGTTCAGGATGGAGATACGAGATCCAAGAGGTTGAGTGGGGTCGTAAAGGAGAGCTTGCAAATTAGGGTTGTTGGCCAATCCAAATCCAGCATATCCTTGCATCGCTCCATTCACGATCATCATAGTACCATCTGGGAGGGGAACCAAATTGGGCATAACGCGTTTCGAAGGCTGTGGAAACACGACCTTGTAAATCCTCCTGTTGAATCAAAGTGGGTTTGGTTGGCTTACCATCCGCTCAATTGTCCATGTCGGGTTATCTGCCTCTGGTTCGATGGTGACGCAATTATCTGTGGCATCTCCTCCTCCGTTTGTAGAGCCTCCACAAATAAGAACGCGGAGTAGATCGGTGTATGGGGCATGCAATGGGAATGGTACGGCAGAGCCTGAAAATTTCACGTCAGTCAGACCACAATCAAACTAGGATCAGCAATCGAGCCTCACCTTCAAGAGGATATGTACGACCAGCCAGGACTTGGGTAGACGGGAAAGGTCAGCACCGGATCCAAGGATAAAATGGGAAGAGACTCACAGTTGTTGACGTTGCCTGGAATATTTGGTAACTCTTTGATCGTGTTGAATTTCGCGGGCTCAAGGATTCTAGCCTCGTTGTAATACCCTGCGTTCGGGAATAAGAAGAAATGCTCGACAAGGAACCCGAGAAATGTATACTCACCGACAAAGAGGTTTTGGCTGGGAAGGACAATAATGAATGGGTACAGATTATTGGGATCCGTTCGGGCAAGGAAATCCAAGGGGACGATAGTGCTTCCTCCCGAGGGCTTGGGAAGAACCTCCAAGTTGGGTTGAGGGGGTGAGTTGCTGCCTATCTCTCCACCCATGACGAGAATCGACCCATTGGCCAACACTGCAGCGGTCGGGTACCAACGTGCGACTTGCAAAGACAGCTCATCGACGTTCTCCTCCCAATCGTTCGTACCGTTCACTCCAGGACCGCCGTCGGGTGTGTAGAATCGGATTCCAAAGTTTGATTCTTCAGCCCAGCCAGCGACGTTGATGATTCTGCCAGCTTTATCGGGCATGATAACGGCTCCAGAGCAAAAGACGTCGGTCTTGATGTGCATCTCACGCCACATCTTGGTGAAGTCATTTGAGAGGGTAGGGTCCAGTTCATAGGCGCCTGTCGCGTTCGGGATGCTATACAAATGCCAAATTCGGTTAGCTCACACCGCGCGTGAAAGGGGCTAAACATACCCAGTTCCTCCCTTTTCGAGGAATGTAACCTTGTTATTTATTCCAACGGTGGAAATCAGCGGAACAACGAGGCTGCAAGGGAATGAGTGAAAGTGGTAATTGACCTAGAAGGACTATGACGTACCCAGGCACTTATTTTCGAGCAGGTGAAAGAAACTGTCAAAGGGTACTCCAATGAGGCATGAGATTAGTATTGCTCACCGAAGAACTGAGAAAAGAAGTCGTCAGCGGGTTCAGATGAGAGAAAGTCGCGTGTTTGATTACCTCATATCGACCAATGTTCTCTGGCGTCTTCCAGTCGTTCAGCGTCCCGTTCCAGATGTAGGTGCTCAGGCGGCTACCGTCTCCGCAAATGTGGATAGGATCGCCAGGGCATGGAGTTGTACACTCAGATTCTTCACCGAAAACTCCGCCATTGGCAGCAATATCGGTGATGTCACCACAGTCTGGATTTCATGTCAAAATATGCAACGTCGTGCGCGGAGTATTAAAGCTCACAGCACTCTTGTCCGAACTAATGACAGCGACGATCAGGGTCTAGCTGAGCACGAACTATGAAGGGACATACCTCGACCCCGGCTGCTGGATAACCAAACGTCCCACATTGCGTCATACAGGCGAGAGCAGAGTTGTTACCGATGTTGATGATCTGCCAGTTGGGGAAAACTCTACCACCTTCCGGTTCTCTAGCAGATGGATTTTCTTCGGCGACAGTGGCTAATGAAAATAATAGAGAAAATTCACCTCAAACAACCTGCATATGTGAAGTTGCCGAAAAGGCCAGTCGTCATCGTAGTCGGGACGGGAAGAGCCGTGATAGTCTTCGAAGCATAGACAGACAGCCTGTTGGGACCTCCGCAGGCTTGACTGAAAATACGAGGGATTAGCTGAAAGCCGTAAACTCAAGATCCAAGATACCCACGTCGCATTTCCAGCACATCCCATGTTGCAGGTGGTCTGATCAGAAGCAATGACACCACCGGAGATTAGAGTGTTGCCGCAGTCTGAATTGCTCTATCAATATCCAACCTCCTTTGAAACCGAACAACGACCTACAGCATTCGTCTAGAGCACAGAGAAAGTCAGTACAATTACTTCGGACTGCTTCACGCTAACTTCACTACTCACCGGAGAACTCCATCCCAGCAATAGAGAAGTTCTGTGCTTGACACGCTTCGATGCATGATTGGACAGTCTGAGTAGGATTTCCGCCAAGACCCAAGTCGAAGATGCGCCCATTGGCATTATCACTAAAGAAAGAAAGAATACCCGTTGTCAGCGGAAGGCGCACTATGAATAACGATGTTCGATAGGAGAACTTACACCCAGCATGCATTGTATGCCCAACCAGTTGGCAAGTCAGAGGACATGACAGGGAACACCGGAGCACCGTTATTTCCTCCTCCTCCTCCTCCGCCTCCATTGTCGCCGCCGCCGCCGCCTGTTTGGATGGGCGGAAGGTTCGTTCCAGTGAAGTTGTATGCGCTCAGTCGGTTGGGACCACCGCAAATTTCTGAGCTGTTGCCGGCGCAGACCATGTTGCAGTCAGTGAGGGGTGCAGAAGCTCCGCCATTTCCAATTGCCGATGCACAGTCTAGAAGGAAAACGACTCAGGTTGGACTCAAGGAAAGGTTGAGGATGTATAACTTACAGCATTCACTGCAAAGCAAAGATGAAAGGAAACCAGCATCTCGTCAGCAGTATTACGAAAGTCAAAAAGAAGACGAGGCGTACTCTGCAAATTCAGTGCCAGCAATACCAAAGCCAGCATTGAAACAAGCCGTCGTGCAAGTCTCAATGGAGACTTGACCATCAACATTCGTAGGATTGATGATAGATCGCCCCTGGCCATTGACGTTATCACTGTACAATCATAGCGATTGCCAGCAAGACCGAGGTGCAAAACAAAGTTGTGCATGGTTAGCGGAAAAACAAGAAAAGGTCGATGGACAACAAGATCAAAGGACGAAAAAGAAAAAGAACAGGAAGTTAGCCCTTCGTTCAGCACAAACGCCGACGGGATCTCACGCACGTAATGCAACCAAGCGAGACCCAAGGTCCGACGCTGGGCACAATTTCAGGCGGCGGAGGAATCGGTTTGCCATTCCAGAACAGGTCCAGTCGGTTCCCGGCACCGCAAGGTTCAGTAGGGTCGCCGCTGCACGCCATGTTGCAGTCGCTCAGGGACGCGTTGGTGCCTCCAGGTGTGATGACATTGCCACAGACTGTTGTGTGTGTCGTAAAGAACAAAGAAGTGTGAATGTGGATATCAGAAATTGCAAGGGGGGACACAGAGAGAAAGGCACGTACAACATTGACTCTGATGATGGTGGGCGCCAACGGGGAATATTTGATCAGCGGTGTGCAAAAAAGGGAAGATGAATGTCGTGATGACGAGGGGGTGAACTCACCGCAAACTCGAGTCCGGCGAAGAAGAAATCTTGAGAATCACAAAAATCAATGCAAGTCTCGATGGTCATATTGTTCGTCTGCTGCAGGGGTCCCGACAGGGTGCGTCCGGCTCCATTGAGACCATCACTGTCAACGAATCAAAAGGTCAGTTCCCGGTGTTGAGGCTCGAACGGAAGAGAGCCCAACGTACTTGACGCAACCAAAGAACTGCCACTTATTCGGCAGGGTCTTGGGGATAGCCAGCCCGTTCTGGCGGGCCTCGAGATGGACGTGCTCATGCGCGGACGTCGCATGGGAAACCTAGAGGAAATTGACCACCTCTGTGAGAAACGACGTTCGGGACGGAGGATAGGTTGCGCAGCAGAGATGATAGATGATAGGAATAAAAATACAATTGTCGAGAAAGGGTCCGTTCCGAGGACGGCATCGACGAGAGGGGGAAGTGGAGCACAAGAACTGGAGGACAAGTATAGGTAATTCCCCGGCGCGGCGCACTTACATGAAGATTAGCTAGCGCAAGCGCGGACAGCGTCAACGTCTTGGAGAGCGACCCCATCCTTCGAGAAGAGGGGGATAGAGGAAGATGGGAAAACCACCGCCCAAACCCTCCTCGACAGGCCCTTCAATTTATACTGATGCTGATCCTGCCAACGTGAAGTCTTGAAGGAACCCCCTCGACATATGAGAATCAACAACAGGACATGCCGGGATCTGGACCCAGCTCGGAAGGGATTCACAACTCAGAAGGAAGGGGGCGGTAAAGGGTGCCTGGCTATGGATAATTATGATATGATGATTCAGAACGCAGAACCTTCGATCTTTTCTTTCCTCCCTTCCTGGCTTTCCTTTCTCGGGCACTCGGAAGACGGAGATGGGGAAGAGAGGGGAGGTTGTACGATCCCTATACCATACCAGTATAGCACGTCCGGGTGCTACACACGCCCTCGGCTGTAAGCCACGAAAGTTAAAGTTGGGTCGGGCTATTTTGAGCCCTCGTGTTCTCTTCTGTGCGTGCGCGAGTATCCGTTCAGGCACTTCTTGCCAAATTACGTACCCCCAGCGTATCCTGAGCCCAAGTTGGGATATGAATAGGCACTGACTGGTCACGGACGCAAAGGGCGGGGAGTACGCCCTTTTAGTTCTGTCTAAATCCTTGCGGCAGGCTCGGCGCATGCGTAAAAAAAAGTCGACGATCGTCGGATGAAAAGGTAAAAGGGTCCTTTCTGTTCGATGATATGCGATGGATGGTAGATGTACAGCTTTCTGGATACTTCGACTTTTGAAACCCTATGCGCGATTTTTTCCCGGGAGAAGGCGATCGAAGAGCTTCGATGTGAGATGGGCAGTATCAGTTGTCTTCGAGCTGACCGGCCTGTCTGGATCGCGTGGTTGCAGGTGACGGTGACGAGGTGGTGATTGAGAATGCTTTCTTACAAAGACAAGGCGACGAATGTGAAGAAATCGTGACTATATGCGCTGTCAGGTTACGAGAGACACGTCCGAGTCATGGTGTGCGTTTTCTCTGCAGAAAGAATAGAAATTTCACCCAGCCAGCCAGCCAGCCAAGTCATTGATTGTTCGCCTCGGGATGGTAACGTAGCTCGAGCTGTCGTATGTCCGTCCATCCGTCTGAATCCGTTCCGTACCCCCAAATAGCCTGCTCTCTCGACCCTGTCATCTGGGGTACATAGGGTTCAGGTGTAGGAAATGAACGTGCAACATTCCGTTCTCGTAACGACGCGACCTGACGCGACGGAGGGGCACTCGACAGATGGACGGGACCAGCCACAGCCTTGACCACAAGACGTGCGTTGGACAGATAATCCCCGACGCGGGATGGAACTGGAATCGTATCATTGATTTGATTTGATTTGATTTGATTTGATTTTGATTTCGTGATTTCATTTCCAGGCTGGTTCCGCAGGACCATCGCGTTTAACTACCGAAAGGTCCTCTTCGCAGCCTTTTGTCATTGAGAACGAGAACTACTCTGGAACTGATCTTCGTCCACGTTCGCGTGCACAAGCGTCGATGCCGATGATAGCAGATCCCTTCCTTTCGGCGATGCGCATCCATCTGTCTATGTGCAATGTACATGGGACCTAGGAGGGCCTTCCGAGTGCTGGGAAGGCAGGCAGAAAAGGATCAAAAGACGTTTCTAAAAACATCCCATTGCAAGTACACCAAATGCCAGCGTGCTTAACGGGCTTAAAATAGCGGCAGAAAATCTGCGAAAGGGCACTCGCGCTGGCTTTTCTTCGGATGCGGTCTATTTTGTCTCTGGTCTTGTAAGCCAGTGTAAGCCAGCCAGCCAGGGGCAGAGGCATTTATGTTATGGTGGGATCTCGATCTTCGACCTTCGACCTTGATCTTCGACTTTGGACTTTCGAATGGATTTGGATTTCGAAGCGCAGTGCTGACGGACTGTTTGCGACCTATCTCCTCATCGACATCCCCGGATTGAATGCAGGACAATGAATGCTGAATAAGAATAAGAAAGCACAAGAGAGTCGAAGGTGCCTTCATATTCCGTCATTGCCCTGCATGTACTACGCCACAAAGACGCTCAATAAACATCAGGTGAATGCTCGAGTGAATAAGTGAAGTCATTGACATACCGATAGGGTATATTTCGCGCCCTGACACTGACGTCGGTGAAGGGAGGTGATAAGCTTAAGCCTAGAGTAAGGGCTGGACGCGTGTTGATCAAGACATTTCCTTACTGTATTCCAGAATCAATTAGGGAATGGTATGCGGGGAACGACAAGAGAGGACTTACGCATCAACGCACAGGAACGCCTAACGGATCCTAGGATTCATTAAGGCAACGCGTAAGGTAGGGCGTTTCTTCTTCCCCGAGTGTCCAGGAATCCATGTGACTGGTGAGAGTAGGACATACAAAGCAAATGCTGTCAAAACCAGACCTCGAGGCTCGCTAAGCCTTGCTAAGGCATGCTAGCCAGTGTGACTCGACTTTGCCTTCCGCAGAGACCGTCTTCCGTCGGTGATGGGAAGGTGCGAGATGTCAAACCCTTTCTTGGAAAAGAACAGAGAATGGTCTTTCCGCGTACCAGGCTTTATTGACGCATCGATAAAGTAAGCGAGGTGTGCAATGCGTAGGTCCAAAGTCGGTGATGGGAAGGCTTCAGCCTTCAGGGTGGGAGGTGTCAAAAGCTGATTTCTCGAAAAAGGGTGTGAGGCCCGGGCTAGGTCTGAGGACATCCCAGTCGTAGTTTGCGTGTTCTCAACTATCGCCTACCGAGTGCGAGGTGTGCACGCAGCAGCACCTGTCCAATGTCTGTCTGTCGGTGACATCTATCAACCTGATTCTATACGATGATCGGTTTCTGTAAACTGAAGAAATGTAATTTTAGTGCATCTATGAGTTGGGTGCGGTCAGTACGCGCGAAGGTCCTGGGTGTGAGCAGAAAGTAGCAAAAAATACCTACACGGGGGATATTTTAATCCCTGGACAGAGCTAATCTTGTCCACCCAGTGATTCAAGGCAATGGGAGAAAAGGCCAGGGTACGAGGGAATATTTTGACGATCAGTGGCAGGCGTGCCGGCGAGCTCAGATTGAGCATGTCGTACTCCGCAGCAGACTGAATTCAGAAAGCGAAGACTGAGCAGTGAGAGGCGACCATCCGACGAGGACGCAGGTAAGGAAGACGGCGGCACGGCAGCGCTACGGCAGCGTCCAGGCAATCTCTAATGAATATCGCAGGAAAAGAAAAAGGAAAAAGATATCCCGAAAAAAAAAACAAAATGTAAAAAGAAAAGCAAAAAACATACCCAAAAAGAAACGCGGAAAGTCACGGCTTGAGAAACCGCAAAAAGCAAGTGTTGTCGGGGTCCAAATCGCACGGCGACCGCTCTCACAAAAATCTCTTCTCCGCAGATATCGAGACGAACGGTACGCCAACTTTATTGCCTCATCACTGAACTCTAATGCCCGTTCGCTGATCTTTAATTCTCTTTTTCCCTCGTGCCCTGCCCTGCCCTGCCTGCTCGCCGCCCACGATGTGTCCCGCCTCCGATTCGACATCTAGCGCTCCATGTCGGCGGACCAGGAGGCGTCGCTCCAGCAGCAGCCCTCCTCCTCCAGCACCCCCCCAGGCCAAGGCCAAGCACCCCAGCCCCAAGCAGCGCAGTGGCCCGAGCCGCCGTGGTCCGGGTGGATAGAAACGACGGGCGACGCCCTGCTCATCCTCGAAGCCGCCAAGCGGGGCATCATCCCCCGCGTCACCCGCCGCCTGGTCGACTCGGAGCGCAGGATGATCACGTCCGGGTCGGTGTTCGTGTTCGACGAGGACGAGAGCGGGATCAAGCGCTGGACGGACGGGTATTTCTGGAGCCCGAGCAGGATTTTGGGGAATTTTTTGCTGTATAGGGAGACGGATAAGCGGGGCGCGGGGCATAGAGCTGGCGGTGGGGGTGCGAGGGCAGATGCGAGGGGCGATTCGGATCCGGATGATGCGCCTGCGCCGGGGGACGGGCAGACGTCGCTTGCGAGGCCGAAGGATCACAGCGGGATTGGGATCGACAAGCAGCGGGAGCGCAAGCTGATGGGCAGCCTCACGAATTCGTACAAGTTCAAAGAGAACGGGCTCATGAAAAAGGTGTCTATTCATCCATCTGTCTCTAACTAGCGCCCACCCACTAATTATCTTTCTTCCTGCAGACATTCTCCGTGACCATCAACGGCAGGCCCCAAACGACCCAGCACCTCATCTCGTACTACCGCATCGAAGACGTGCAAAGCGGGCGCCTCCGCTCGCCGTCCTCCCTGCCCGAGCTCGCCTCGCTCGACATCTCCCCCGAGTACCTCGACAAGACGCACTTCCGCATCCCGCCCAAGGTCGAGGTCGGCGTCGACGGCCTCCCGCGCTACCGGGGCGAGGCGGACGAGAGCGAGGTCCAGGGCAATGCGATCCTCGTTGGGCCCCTCACCTCTGCAGGACATCCACTGCTCACCCCAGGTCGTATCGAGACTCGCCCGCCCCGCGCGAAGCGCCATGATCCGTTGGCTTCGCCGCCGAAGAAGAGAAGGAACACGAGGACTTCAGAGCCCGATGGCAGCCCCGCAGCAGCAGAGCCCGTCTCACCCGCCATCTCCACGCACTCCTCCACACCCCAGCCCGCGCCTCCCCCGGTTCCCCCGGGCCCCG
>NHYE01001287.1:2703-37029 GCA_002938385.1 Gymnopilus dilepis | reverse complement strand
CTTGCTGATGATCAAGAGAGCCTTCTAGAGGCAGGATCTCATGGAGATGAAGGCGGTCACGGAGAGCAGAAAGGGTAGTGAACGGGACGGGGATCATTGTGCCATTGGGATTGAAGGATCTGGCGTGCTATGGTCGAACGTCGACTGCTGGACTAGCTGTTGTCCTCGGGGCTGGCGCTGGTGCTGCCCCCGAAGGCGGTTCCGACACTGCTGCAGGAGGAGGGTACATGGGTGCGATAGGTCTGTCGTCCAGCCGTCATTGTCACCGCTGAGATCCAAGTCACCTCCATCTCAGGTTGAACAACCTTCAAGCTTCAAACCTCTTTCATCCGCCGCGCATTCTCGATGGTCCGTCAAATCCAAATCATGCCCCTAAGCCTCTCTAGCAGCTGTGGGATTATCGCCTCCGTTGGTGACGTGGCTTGGGGTCTGATATTGAGATTATCTTGGACGTTTGGTATTACTATCGCCCAACGCTTCTCTTCCGCGTCAACGTTTTCGAGCCCTCGAGTCTTCACCCCGCCTGGCAGGTACGGTGCTGTCGTCCAGACATAGAGTAACCTCTTGGTCAGTGTGCTGCTTTCTCTTCTTCGTTGTCGTTGATCTTACCTTCCCTACATGCCCAGCTAGTTGCGCGAGAATTACGTCGTTGGCTCCTCGTTCTTGTGCTGGCCTGCGATCGTTCGCCATTTTCTTAGTGCTCTTGTTTGATTCTCCCAGTTTTCAGCAACGCCCCAAGGACTATACTGTAGCCCTCCCGTACGCACCACTGTTCATCCGCTGAAGTATGTAGACGTCTATGTAAGCTGGTGCGCTGAAAACCTGCTACGATGAAGTCTTCGAGAAGAAGATGAACATGAATACAGCATGCCGAAATTGACCATGCTTTTGTTTTCGTTTTCCAAAGACCCTCGCAGTTGATCATCAGCGCGTCGACTCGTGGCCCGTCAAATATGCTTTGTTGCTCCTCCTTCACCCACCCGTGGGACATCTAGATAGGGCATTTAATCTCGTACCACCTTGGTGTAATCCCCAGGTTAACCGCAGCACCGTCTTTCACCTCAATTCAAGTCAGGAAAATCAAATTTCAATATTTTGACGCCAGTTATGGCCACCATTTTGCATGACGACCTGCTCTATGAAATATGCAAAGCATGTCCTGTTTCCGTCCTCACCAAATTTTGCCTTGCCTCCATCGCATGCTATACATTGGCGATGCCCAATCTCCTACACGAGGTCGTGCTCAGCCGCAGCCTTGAGTCAACGCTTCGCTTCATCCGTTTCATCCTCGACAATTCGACGACTGGGGCTGCAGGAACGGCCGAGCTTTCTGGCGAAGGTGAGCCGCGGCGTACGCAGCGACTCACCATCATGGACCCAGGAAACTACATCCATACTTTTCGCATGAGTTGGCGCAGTACTCGGGGGACGGCCGGCGCATCTTCAAACTGTCCAATTGCAGAATGGGCCCCGCTGTTGACCCAGGCGATCCTATTAATGCCCAATCTTCGTTCGGTTGCCATTCTTGCGAATTTCAGGCAGATATGTCGCTATTCGTCCCAATTTGCTGAGGCACTTCTCAGCCGTCCGCACCTCACTAGTTTTGAACTAGACAGATTTGGCGCTACTGCATCCAGACATGTGGGAGAGATAGTGAAGTCGAAGAGGTGCGAAGCTCCGAGATTGAAGTATATCGGCTTCAATTATCGGTACACCTTCGATGATTGGGAAGCTGCAGCGCTCTTCAAGAATTCGGGCTTTGGAAGTCTCATTTATTCGTGTAGGCAAACTCTAGAACAACTTACCCTCGCTGATTGCAAAATGGAAGATTTACTCACCAATCATCAACCACTTCCAGGTGGAACGACTAGCGAGGCGTGGAGGCCCATTATCTATCCTCGTGTCGAGACAATCTCATGTTTGTTTGAGGTGTTTCCTACCCTTGATGTGACAGTTGAGCAATTTGGATTATCCTTCCCATCACTGCGCACCTTACGCCTCAATGAATCCATTTTTGTTCGATTGGACCACGGCGAGGACAACGCACAATATCGCAAAGTTCCATTTCCGAACTTAGTCTCAATATCCAGTCATTTTGAGGCACTCTCTGTCTTCCTTCGAGGGGTAGAACCTCCTGCGAGCTTGCAACACTTAGATTTGACTCTGGAGGAGTTTTTGATCGATGAAATCGGTGATATTGAACATGCCATGAACCCTACTATGATAGAAGTATTCCGCAATCTATGCAACCTCAATATTACCATCGAAGGTATGAACGAGCTAGATGTGTGGAAGGACATGAGTATATTATTTTCCTCTCTTCGCTACTTGTCTCTGGATTATCAATTCGGGCATGATTCGCGAGCGCAAGAACTGGCAAGTCAATTCCTTTCTTTCTTAGCCAATGATGAGCAGGCTAAGTCTTTCATAGAGCATTACAAGCGCCGAGTCGCTGAGCATGATCTCATTGGAACACATTCAAATCTCGTACACCGTACGGGAGAATTTGGACGTCGAACATCCGATATCGGAAGATGCTGTCGCGCTATCGTATGCAAAAAGCATCAAGTCGCTGAAGTTCGTCGTTATCTGCAAGAAGTGCCGTACATATCAAGGGGCGTACCGTGAGTTTGAACTATTGGAGACTCGCCAACTAGGAATTATTCGTACGAAAATACCACACGATGGCACAGAAATCATCGAGCTGGAGGTCTTGAAGAAAATATCGGATGTGATGCCACCCCACTGGCAGGCGGGGGCAACGAAGTACTACAGAAATGTATCTTTCTAGCTCATGGCACTGGTCGCCATTGTGAATAAAAATTAGTCCTTTATCAAGTAGTAATGATAAAGGAGCGGCTTGAAGTAGTACTTACTACTAGAGTAGTTGTACATATTGAGAATGTTCCTACCACCTGGACGCGTAGCCATCACGTGATGAGAAATACAAGGAACTTACTGAGGCGGTCTTACTTAAACGTTGCACTCTTTCCTATTTTCTGCGTACTAAGCGCCACGATCAACTCAAAATCCCTCAATGATTCCCAAGCTCAACTTCGACATCCTCACGCTTGTTCTCCAGATATGCCCAACAGCTACTCTGACCAGTCTTTCACTGGTCTCATCATACCTCCACCTAGCCGCAATGCCTCATCTTCTTCACACCGTCTGTCTGGAACGAGATTTCGAACAGCTTGTTAGCTTCCTGAATTTCATAATCAAATATTCGAAAGAAGTGGTGCTGGATCAACGGGGAGGTAGTCCTGCCATCGAGGTCCGCGGCGCTGGGTGCTATGTCCATGCTTTGGAAATCGAGGACCTCGCATATGATCCGGATCCTAAAGTCCAGAAAGTCAGGACGCCCGTAGAGGAGGAGCTATACTCGGTCAAGATCTGGGCGCCCTTTTCACAAGAGCCCTCAGGTTGATGCCCAATGTCCATTCATTCTCCATTCGTTTAGACCTGCAGGAACTCTTGGCCTATTCTCCAGCGTTCTCAGCCACGCTCCTCACCAGGCCGCATCTGTACCGTCTGGAATTATGGGACATAGGAATGATGGCAGAGGCTTCTTTTGGGGAAACGATGCGTTCTGGAATCAAGGCGACAAGGCTTCGGAGTATCCTCATTTGTTCAGCCGACAATATTGAACGTCTCAAGCTACGAAGAACGGATGGAATGGGTAGTGTTCTCTTGCGACACGGAGAGTCGTTGGAGACTATTGATCTCATGGGCATCGATTTGCATGAGCTCCTGACTCACGAGTGCAACGAAAATGGAGGCCCAGTCATATTTCCGAAAGTCACGACGTTGTCTCTGAGCGAGTGCGAGGTCTCCATCGACTTGATTGCTTCGTCTTTTCCAAATTTGCAGGCTTTAGAACTCGATTGGAAACCCTTTTCAGACGAATACGCAGGAAACGTCGCCAGCTGTGGAACGAAGGCATATTTTCCTAATCTCACGTCTATAAAAGGGAAATTCAAGGACGTCTCGACGTTCATTCACTCCACGAAGTCTTGCGACAAATTACGCCGCATTGTGTTGAAGCCTTTATGGTCGTCAAACGTTATAGAAGACCCCACAACCGCCATATCTGCTCGTGCTGTACCTGGCTTGAGGAGCCTGCATGTCTATCATACCGAAAATCGGTCACTCATTTGGTGGCAGAAGCTCGTTCCATCTTTGGGACCTCTGACGTATCTATCTGTCTCGTTCCAGTCGAGCGCATTGGATGACCTTGAAGTCCCAGTGAGCCTTCCTGCTACAATCTCCCCCTTGTCTAGAGTATTCTCAGTGTTTTATCAGTTCCAGGAGGTTCCCAGGCTGCTGTCGTCAATCCCGCTCGAGTACGTCTCCGTCTTCATTTCCGGGGGATGGCACAGAATAGGCTATCTCGCGAGGTCAGAGGCTAGAGCAATAGCAGAGGAGTGTGCTGTGGCATTGTCATATGCAAGCTCTATCCGGTCATTGAAATACATAGACGTGACAAAGCAAGTGGATCTTGATAAAGGACCGACTCGGACACGCTGGTGGAAAATCATCAGAACGAAAACCGCTCAGGCTGCGCCATCAGCTTCGGAGAGTCAGGTTCTGCTAGACGAGCTAACGGTAGTAGAAGGTGCTGCACTTAGAGCGTGGCACGATGAACATGCTTGAGCGAAGTAGAAAGCCTTGAGACTACTTTTGAACTACTTGTAGAGTCGTACCTTTCAGCTTGTGTTGTATTAGTTTTAAAATTAAATTCCTATAGTCTGAATCATCACAAGAAACGGCAGTCCTTGCACTTGGATTGAGGCGAAGATTGCTTTGTATTCGATGAGAGTGCGTGCATCCAGAGGCCGGAGGGGGTTTGCTGGACAGACGCAGTGCGTTGATTCTGGTGACGTGGCTCTTTTAGATGGATTAGCAACGGCCAATACGTATGGAATGGGTGCAAACGAGTCCTAGTAGTAGTAGTCGGTATCTCCCTGACTCGTCACTCGTGTGCGGAAAGCAAAAGAGAGTGCGCTATTTTTGGCTCGTCCAGATTTGATCCCGCGACGATTGGTCGGCGGGCCGGGGTTCGGGAGTCGGGAGGTCACAGGTAGGGCGGTGCGTTTTTTGCCCATCAACATCGACAACGGCGTCGACATTTCTTTTCTCTGGCTGCAATTTGCTGCAAAGTCAATACGGCGGATATCTTCACTTTACACTATACGATTACCTGTCCTAGTCCTCAGGATAGCCGACCATTACCAATGTGAACACGGGCGTACTTCAAACAGCTTCAAACTTGGCAAGCCATCGTCGCCAGAACCTTCTTTTCTTCCGCCCTTGTCCTCGCACTCGCTGGTCAAGAGCCCCACCCTATCATCTATCAGCCATCATGCATCATGGCCAATGTCAATCACTTATGCCTTGTCTGGGTCGTCGGAGGTTACTTTCATTGCTGAGGTAAGGACGATGGTTTCAGGATCCCCTGCGGCAGATACTTAGAAGAGGTGTGCTCATAGGATAAAATTATGCGCGGCTGCTACGGCGATAAGCTCCAGGAGGCTGACGCCGTGTGGATGTGGATGTGGTCTGTCGCTGTCGTTGGATGTCGTCGCTCAGCCAGCCGTTGAACGTTGAGCGGCCGACCTACCCACCTATACGTCGACGGCCCTTATCATAACATTCCTTCAAGTTTCCGCTGGTGTTCGACAAAGCTTTTGAGAAGCTGAATCTCATGAAGGTGGAGGTGGTCACGGAGAGGAGAGGGACATAGTGAAAGAGTGGATGGGTGCCGGATTGAGGTGCCTTTGGTCGATGAAATTCGTATGCCGGACTAGCTGTCGTCCTCCAGTTGCTGCTGCTGCTGCTGCCTCCGAAGTCGGTCCCGACACCGATGCAGGAGGAGCGTTGGTGCGAGGAGTCTGTCGTCCCACTGTCATTGGCGTCATTGAGGTCCAAGTCACCTCCACCTCGGCTTCAAACATCTTCAAGCTTCAAGCCTCCTTCTCCCCTGCGCCTTCTCGATCGTCCGTCAATCCGAGCCACTCAGCCCTTCCAGCAGCTGTGGGATCGTCGCATCCGCTGATGACGTGGCTTGGTGCTGGGGTCGGCAGTACGTTGAACGTTTGGTGCAACTACCACGCAACGCTTGCCGCCATCGACTCTTCGGCGTCAACGTTTTCTCGAGCCATCAAGTCTTCACCGCGCTTACAATAGATGACAGACAGGACTGGTCAGTTTCAAGAAGTCCTCTTCAGTATGGTTTCCTCCTCACTGACGTCGCCTTCTTTTCTGATCCTCTACAGCAAGATCAAGCGTCCTTACATAGCCAGTGTCAAACGCAGTTGTTATCTACACCCGCAGGCCACCACCTCCGCCACTTTCGAGCTCTCTCTAGACAATCACTTCCTTGGCGATTTTCCCAGCCCTCGTGGTCATTGTCTCGTTCCTGCCATCCGTGCTATCGTTTCATCATCTATCAGTCGAAGTCCTTCCTGCCTCTCAATCGGCCACCGTCCGCGTGCGCAGTCAGACCTACCATGTGTTCCC
Organism: Gymnopilus dilepis; assembly: GCA_002938385.1. Lineage (NCBI taxonomy): Eukaryota > Fungi > Basidiomycota > Agaricomycetes > Agaricales > Galerinaceae > Gymnopilus > Gymnopilus dilepis. Next base: position 30,510 of record NHYE01001287.1, on the reverse strand, counting down.
TTTTGTCGCCATCTTCCGGTACGAAGTTAGCACATGAGGCTAATCAGCCCTGTGCTCATGAACATCAAGGGCTCCAGCCTGACGATGCTTGTCACCGATCTGCTCTGCCACTAGCAGTGGCGGGAGCGGTTATAGGAGCGGCTGGTGGAGAGGAGGACCCAGCGCGCGTGAAGAAATGGAGGATCAGGAGGGGGCGGAATGCAAGATATGGATATCAGTTTTGAGGTCGAAGAGTCCTTCGTCTCGACTTGTTGACTTCCGTCGATTTAACCACCCCACGACGTCGACGTCGACGCTAGAACCTCCCTGTTCATCCGTGGAATTTTTGGCGTGCGGGTGACTAGGAATGTCTCTCCTTCTCCTCCGCCCTTCTCCTGCTACTCGCTGGTCAGGAGCCCACCCTATCATCTATCATCTCTATCCGTTCATTCCCAAAACCAATGGCCAAGACGACCGTGTCTTGGTTGTTGTAGGTCGCTCTGATCGCTGCGATAAGGGTGATGGTTTTGGGATCTCTTGCGGCTGGCGAGGGGAAGGTGTGCTTGGGCTGAAATCATCGGAGGCGGTGATGGCGACGGGCTCCAGGGTGCTGTGTGGATGTGGATCGGTGGATGTGGTCTGGTGTTGCTTTGCAATCGCCGCTGTGGACCGGACACGTCGTCTCCTATGCCTTGGAGCTGCCGCATTCATCACTGCAGCTAACCCAGGAGGTGGTCGGGCGCACGACATCGGCCTTCTAACCATCTATGCGTCGACAGACCTTATCTTAACATCCGACTTCATTCCTTCAAATTCCGCTGGTGATCAAGGAAGCTTTTTAGAAGCTGGCTTTAGGGTGGTGGAGGTGGATCTGAAGAGGAGAGGGACCTAGTGAAAGAGAGGCGGATCGTGGTGCCATTGTGGGTCGATGTATCTGGCGAGCGTCGTATGCTGGATCAGCTGTCATCTTCGGAGTTGCTGCTGCTGCCTCCCAAGGTGGTTCTGGCGCTGCTGGTTATGCGTTGTGCGAGGAGACTGTCTTCCGACCGTCATTGTCGTCACTGAAGCTCAAGACTCGAGTCACCTCCATCTAGCATTCAAGCACCTTCAAGCTTCAAGTCTTTTACATCCTCTGCGCCTTCTCAATCTTTCGTCAATCCATACCACCCAGCCCGTCCAGCAGCTGTGCTGTCATCGCTTCCCGCTTCCCTTGATGACGTGGCTTGGTATTTGGTATCAACATGATGTTGAATCTTCAGTATGACTGCCACGCTACACATTTGGTCCCAGCTCTTCCGCATCGACGTTTTCTTGGACCTTGGAGCCTTCGCCACGCCTCCAATAGTCGGCATACAGGCCTAGTCAGTGGGAAGAAGTCTTCTCCGGTGTGGCTTCCTCCTCACTGCCGTGGCGTTCTTTTCTATTCCTCTACAGCAATATGAAGTGTTCCTACATGACCCGTGTTAAGGGCAGTTGTTACCTACACCCGCAGGCCACCACCTCGGCCACTTTCAAGCTCTATCTAGACAAGAACTTTGGACCTCCTTCCGGCGATCTACCATGCCTCTCGTGGTCATTGTCTCCTTCCTGCCATCGGTGCTGTCGCATCATCATCTACCGGTGGAAGTCTTGCTTTCCAGCCAGCCAGCCCCACGCGCAAGCGCAACTGGGCTCCTTCAAGCTACCGGCATCTCCCTCCCTTTATCTATCCATCCATTGATCCATCTATCCTGGGGATTAATGCCAATGCGCCTAAGCATTGGCGGTCGTTCTGATTCCTGCAACGAGGACGGGTTTTTGGGATCTCTTGCGACGGAGTGCGGGGTGCTTATACTCTGGGACGATGCGAGGAGGCGATCTCGATAGGCCTTTGTGTGCCACCGATGCCGAGTGGATGCGGTTCGGTGGAGGTAGTCTGCTGCTGCTGCTGTTAAATGTCGTCGCTCAGACAGCCCTTGGGAGGTCTGCGCCTGCATCTGCCACTGACGGAGGACGCGGGTACGGTGCTGGTTCAGCATCGGCATCCCTACTCACCTATGCGTCGACGGTCCTGATCTCAACATCAGCCCTCATCCATTCAGGTGTCGCTGGTGGTCGAGGGGGCTTTCGAGAAGCTGGCTCTTTGGGAGGTGGGTGCGGATATGGAGAGGCGCAGGAGCAGGAGGTAGTGAAAGGGACGCGAACTGTGGTGTCATTGGTCGATGAATTCTGGCGAACATTGTATGCTGGACCAGCTGTTGTCGTCAGCGTTCGTGTTGCTATCGCCTCCGAAGGCGGTTCCGACACTGCTATAGGAGGAGCGTTGGTGCGATGGGCATGTCGTCCAACCGTCATTGGCTTCATTGAGGCCCAAGTGATCTTCACCTCGGCTGAAGACATCTTCAAGCTTCAAACCTTTTTCATTCACAGCGCTCTCTCGATCATTCGTCATTCCATGGCACCGGGCCTTTCTGGCTTCTCTGGTGTCGTCGCCGCCGTTGATGACATGGCTCGGTATCTGGTGTCAAGATCAGGTTGGATGTCCTCTACTGCTACCACGCAGTGCTTCTCCTCCTCGACTCACCCACATCGACATTTCCTCGAGCCCTCGGGCCTTTCCTACGCCTCCAATCGTCGACACACGAGCATAGTGAAAAATACCCACTATGGTCGACTTTCCTCGCGACTTTGCTGCCTGTCCTCCTCCTGTATATGCTGTTCTCAGGCTTTGCTTAGGACACGTCACTTCAGCTTCAGGCAGCCGAAGTGGCGAGGTCTGTTGGTTCGAATTTGGGGTGACTTTTCGAGGAAGAGGGGGTGGAAGTGGAAAAGTGTTCCCATTTTGCCTGGCGTCGTTCAAGGGTCCACTGCTCCTGGTTGACTAAGCACATCATGAATCGTCATATGCTCCTTATTTTGTCTGCCCTTGGGGCATCCCGGTCTGCAGGCTCAGCAAGACTGATGGGCATGTTGACTGCTTGACACCACATCTTCTCAGATGTCGAGGGCGTCTCGACATCCAGCTCGTCATTCATTGTCAATCCATTTCCGACACATCTTTTCCAAGTCTTGCGCGTGCATCAATCCAGACTGTCCTTCTTTGAAGGCGTGTTCCGCCGCATCTATTCATCTACATTTTTCAAGAGGTGAATCTGAACACCGTAGGCTTATCCATCGCTGTACACATAGTTATACGAGAAACCATGCTGAATTTTGCGCTAGTCCGATAACTGTTGGATCTGAGGAATCTTAGACTAGCGAGCAAGTCACTTTGCGACCTTTTGGTCGACACCCAAACGATTGTGTCAAGCCACTCACTAGACAAACTGCCGCCTCACCCATTTTCAAATGCTGTGGTCGTCTTTACAGTCTAGACATCGACCACAGCTGGTCAGCCCATAATCAGAAAAGTGCGAGTGCCATCATTAGACAAGATCAATAGGCGTTAAAGTGCGCCGGATTCTCCGGAAGGTGAGCCACAATTCTTGAGGATCAAAGAGGGATTGGATCACTAAAGTAAAATGTCAAGCTGCCAAAGTTTCTTTGACAAGTACTGCCAAATGTCCGCGATATCGAAAGAGACAAACAAGTTCGGGACATTAAGCGCCTCTCGTCACTATTATCACGGTGTAAAATGGTCTGGGCGAGTCTATGTCTACGACGTATGGTTACCGCAGAATTTTGAGGCGCAGGGTCGTCGGTGCAAGTCGGTCGGTGGCTCTCTACTATGCTGAAGGCAGAGCTTTGCGGAATGGCCAATGCGGAAGCGGTTTAGGGTGCTGGTGAAACAATATGCTAGCAGCAAGGCATATGCGTCTAGGGATTTTGGGTATGCAACGTTCAAACTTGGACTCGCTCTTTATGAATTGCATAAATACCGAGTGCGTAAGTGCAGTTCCCATGCAACGACCTATAGTTGTACATTACGAAGCCTCTTCAGTCGATATGAAGTTCTCTACTCTCGCTCTCATCAAACTCGCTCTCATCATCGCGCCTCTCTGGAATTTCTGTGGTGCAGCCGTGCTCAGTGCCCAGTCCGATCAGTTATCCATGGTCGCTGCTCACGATAATTGCAGCCCAGAACAAAACGCAATTATCGACCAGGCATTCGCTGAATTTCACCCTCTCGCGCGTGGGATGGAAAAGTGGTACCAGGCATCTCAAGCAGCACCTCCGCTGGGCGATGCCGTCAAAACACTCAAACGCTGGTTTGGGGATATCTCCAAAGCCAGCGTTCATAACCAAGGACAAGTTCGTCAAATTATCCAGCAACTAGGAGCGATTGCAAGGGATAATGTTCGTCCCACCTTCTATTGTTTGGTTGCTGGTGGTAACTGTGACGCGACTACGTGAGCTTGTCTTTCTTTCTTTCTTTTTCATACTGCCATTCAATAATGCGACTGACAATATTGATTGCATCATTGCCTCTAGTCGCGGGTACACTCTTCCTGGAGATCCTATGGTCAGCCTTTGCCCATATTTCTTCGCAACCAGTGCGTCAATCTTTAATGCTGTACCCACAAGCTATTTGGCTAATACTGTATTCGTATAGGCAACCTGAATATGATGAGCCTAAGGGAAAGCTCAGACCCACAACCGCAGTTATCTGCCGGGATACTTGCTCACGAATTTACACACTCACGACGTCTTATGGCTCAAGACCGGGATGGTGCCAATGGCTTCCAACCACGAGAAGTATTTACTCCTGGCGGTGCCAGAGAGGTATACGAGAAAGATCCTTGCCTCGCTTTGACTAAGGATTCAAATAATGCGATCCGCAACGCAGACAACTATAAATGGTACACCATAGGTATGCTCATGGGCGGCTTCTATAAAGCCTTTCATTGATTCGTCTTTTCAGAGTCGTACAGGAAATATTGCTGCTCGACGGCATTGGACATGAATGGGGATGTCCCCAACGCTGAAAAGATGGCAATATGTACCCCATCTGGAATTGTCCCTTCTGCGAGCGGATGGAAGGGGTATTGTTCTATTCAGTAAACCCTGCGTCCAATTTTCCTGATGTGTCGTGGATTCGTTTTCGTTTTATCTAAACCGTCAGTAAACAATGCCTCTGGTCTGTCTTCTCCAAGAAAATAGGAGACAATAGTATCACATGTATAGGAAATTTTATCCATTTTCACCGTTGTTAGGGCTTTTATTGCAGCACGTTAGGTAAACGCGTCGCGACGCGCCAGTGTCACGTGGCAGGAAACCTTGAAGTTAAACGACTAAGGGTCTCATTTTTTCTACCTTCCAGGGCTTCAAGCTTCGAGGCAAATAACTTATAGTCGTCGTGTAAATTATCATTAATGACTGTTCTGCCCCACAGAGTAGGTGAGTATCAATACGACTACAGAGAACATCTTAATCAAGGCAGACCAGAATTTCAAAGCTCTCCAGAGCGATGGTTTAAGTTGTTATAGCAAGCCGACATTCACGGTATGGTTCTTGGGCATTGAAGTCGGAGTAATCACGAGGCCGAACTGAAGTTCGAGCTATTCGACTCAATTTTTTGGCAGTCGCAAGACCTTGCAAAGCCTGCCGTTGCCCCCATGGTTGCGGTAAGTGGCAGTCCAGAGGCTTCCAACGATCCTGAGGAGTCCGTTTATCAGTTCTCTCGGATGGTTAACGGGCGCTGGGCGTACAGGAATATGAAGACAAGACAGGAGGTCGCGAGGACACAATGAGGATGGAGGCTGTGGTGAGGAAGAGTTTGAGCTTTTTCCCATCTGCGAATTCCGCTTGCTTACGCACTCCGCCAAGCGATGCCATCAGAACGTTTCCATCAGGAAGGAAGTTCCGACTGTGGCTGTGGTTCGATATAAAAACCACGTCAGCCCATGTCCCTCCTCTTTTCCCTCATCTTGCTGTGCAGGTCAGGTCCACCCCATCCACTCACGTCCAAACTTTGAACTTCGCCGGTCGAGTTCAAGTCCACTTCTTATCAAACCTTTTCGATCAATTCTAAACGATAATTATGTCTCGTGTGTACCAACAACAACCCACCGCCTCTCACGGAATGGTCGTCGCTCCCGGTGGTGGAGGCAACCGCAATGCGAAGAACATGCCTGTTGATGCTGATGGAAGGGAGTGGTCCAATGGGATGTGCTCGTGCATGGGCGACTGTGGAACCTGTATGTAACGATTTACTAAAGCTCTCAAAATTGCGATTAAAGCTGATTATCATTTTCCTTCCTAGGCATGATGGCTACTTTCGTCCCGTGCATTGTCTACGGCCAGAACAAGCACCGTTACGAACATCTCAACTCGCACGGCACTCCCCACCCCACCGGCGGCCCCATGTGCTCCGGCTCGTGCTTCACTCACGGACTTGCCACTCTCTGCGGTGTCAACTTCATCTTCCAGGTACATAGTTGTCCTCTCTTATTGATTGGATCGATTCTAACTGATCTGATAGATGATCAACCGTGGCCACGTCCGCAGGAGGTACAACATCAAGGGCAGTGGATGCGGCGATTGCTGCGCCGCCCTCTGGTGCACTCCTTGCCAGCTTACCCAGGAATCCCGGGAGCTTGAGCTTGAGGAGGAGAGCTTCGCTCAGAGATATTAAACGTTTGATCGATACGCATCATTTGGGTTTTAGTGTAGAGGTTTAAATAATGAAGTGAATTTCTTTGGGTCTCTTTGTTGATTTCTTTATTTGTTTCAATATGAAGAGCTGGAGGCGTTGAGTTCGAAGTATATTCTGCGCTGTTTTTCGGGCTGATCTGTGGGCTTTACATTGGCAGATCCCAATTGCCAAGCCTCGACGCTGTTTCCCTTTCGCCGCCAGGTGTCATCGTCGGCCGACAGCAAGTCTAGAAATAGCAATCGTCCATTACTCGTCTCTTCTCTAGGCTCGTTCCCAGCCGTTCTGGTGGCTGCTCAGTTGCCAGTGTACGGCGTCTAATCTTGGAAAAAAATCAATATCAGCTCTCAAAAGCGAATCTAGGTGGTATATCTCCGCTCGTCATTTTTGTCACTGAACTGATTCTCGTCACTACATAGAAACAATCTATTCATGTGTATCTGCTTGGGGTCGTTGGAGGAGGCTACTTGACTTCTGTGGGTCTAGGGTCTTCATCGCATCATGAGCCTATCCGTGGCGCTCGGTCCGCGATCCGAAAGCCATGCTTTAGAGAATCCAGACGGTAAGAATTTCGAGACCATTTTGTAACAGACATTTCTTCGTCATGAATATTTGAACGCCAGCAGGATGCCTCGCCAAGCCTTGACTTCGTTGTCTATCACGAAGCTAGGCTGGGCGTGCAACCAACTTCGTGTATAGGCTCCCCATAACGCATCTTCGAGGAGCCCGCTTGGAAATGAATCGAACGGCGATGCAGACTTCTGTCCGACATAAAGATGAAATAATTCCCGTTGAATATTTCACCGGTGGAGTCTCAAGCATGAATGCGACCTGCATATATGGGGTTGCTAACAGTGGCGTCTTTGAGAAGCGGGCACATTTTCTTTATGTGGACGTACATATACCCGAAATCCACGCTCGTAACTTAACAGAAATCGCGTCTTATATCGGATGCTGATGCTTGAAAATTCCGATGACTATGCTACCTTTATGAGATGGTTTAGTATTATTGGCTTAGGAATTACTCTTCCCATGAGCTTCTGGATACGAACCATCAGGTGCAAGACGGTACGTTGTTCTCCACTTCTTATCTGCTTTTTTTGAACACCTTCAGGTATATTGACCGGTGACTGAGTGTATAAGAGGTTTAAAAGGCGTACGAAGAATCATCATTCCCCTCAAGTCCCAAAAGTCTTTGTCTGCCAGTGATCGTCCCTCTCCAGTCTGCTAGAAAACGACTATGGGCATGTTCACCTTTCGCCCCTTTCCTCCCAGCTTTCGCCTGAAGAACCTCGCCGAAATCACGTCTCGTGCTTTTCCTCTCAAAGTCAATCCAAATGGCTCCCAGGTCCACGAAACTATGCGTGACTGGTTCATGAAGTGCGCCGTTTCCGTGTTGACTCGACTGTCCATGTTTGAATCTACTCTAGGTTCAATGTATACGATGCAGCAAGGACGCTGGCATATATAGACCGTGGCCGATTCGATGTTTTCGCAGCTTTGAGTTTTCCGGATGCTGATATACACCATCTGGAGACGTGCTTGGCGTTTTTCTATTGGGCCTTTGCGGTGACATATTTCTTACCTGGAGGCTAAGACTTTGATAACAGTACTGACTGCTACCTTCGCAGACTGATGATCTATCTGACGAGGATAACCTGCAAGCAAAGCCTGAAGACGTTGAAGCTGGCATTGAGAAGTCCCGTCAAGCCTTTACTGAATTGACTTCCTCAGACCACCCTTACGCAATGATGCTGAATGAGTTGCCATGTTCTTTGCTTCATCCCAGAGCGAGACTGATTTTGTCATTTATTTAGCGTATTCAAGCGCATTCAAGCCACAGCTTTTCCAGGGACGTGCAAAAGGTAATATTCAATTCATGCGGTGACCTTGACTGACTAGTATACATTTCTCCTCAGATTTCAAGGTGCATTCGAGGCGTTCGGAAGTTCTGAAGTCAAGCAGTCTCTCCGCCGCTCTGAGAATAAGATGCTATCTGTTTCGGAATTTATTATAACTCGCAGAGATACAATTGGCGCACCCTTGGTTGAAGGTAAGCCTTGCCAATCAGCCTTACAGAATTGGCACCAACTGAATGTAAATTCAGCGATGATCGAATATTCACTTGACCTGAAGATACCCGATTATGTGTTTGACGATCCCATTGTTATTGCCATGTCGCAAGCTACGACTGATATCATGACTTGGCCAAACGTACGTTCATCCGAGTTGCCTCTGGCTCGTAAATTTCTCAGCAAATGCTTTCAAAATCAGGACCTTTGCTCCTTCAACGTAAGTCCAGATCACCATCTGACTTCCTTCTGACTTACCACATATGCGCAGAAAGAGCAAGCGGACGGAGACTTCCAAAATCTGGTCTGCTGCATCATGGTTGAATATCAGGTCGAGCTGCAAGAGGCGATCGACATCCTAGTCGATATGGTAAGATCACGCGTTGACGAATACGTCAATCTGGAAGCCCAGCTACCATCGTTTGGCCATGAGGTAGACCAAGAGCTCAGCAAATATCACACCGCTTTGGAGCATTTTGTTCAGGGGACTGTGGTTTGGTATTATCTCAGCCCGCGTATGTGGTGACATATTCGTCGTCGGACCAACTAACACTCGTTCACTGGCAGGGTACTTCGCCTCTGAGGAATTCATTGAATATGAAAGTACTGTGGTGGAGTTAAAACCACAGTCCGAGCTGTAGGCGTCTGCGCGTTTCGCCTGGTATCTGCATAATAATATAGCGCCAACTTGAAAACTCGAGTCCGACTTGAGAGAAGCCAAGAAGCTATTGAGTTTTTCGAGCTTTCAGTTAGATGCAAGTCGTATACGGACTGCTAGATAGCTGAGAATTAAGAGTGTCCGGGGTATGGTCATCGACCACAATTTCCTTCGATTTTCCTTCGCAATTTCAACGTCAAACTGGTCGAACGAGGCAGCGAGCTGAGAGTGCAAGTCTAGACACATAGCAGCCCATCAATTTTGTGGAGCCAGGCTTTAGACAAACAGGACCAACTTCAGTGCTTCATGCGTCAATTTCGGATTCGGAAAGGACCCCGAGCTTTTCTCCCAGCTTCATGCGTCGAATTTACCACCCACTGAATTCTTGCCTCACCTAGTAGGTATGCTGGTGAGAGTGCTCTTGGCGAAGGCTGCATGTACTCACTGAGTACGTTCTCCGACTCCCCTGAATAAGGGTAAATTCAAGGTAAATCCACTTCGAAGAGCACACAATATTATTTGACCCTTACCGGGATTCCAGGGTCGCTTACGAGGTTGTCAGAAGGTTCCCTAACAACTCGATCGAAGACCCCGACGGTTTTCAAGATCTCTACGTTCCGTATTGGTAACAGATTCTTACTCCAGGACCTCTGTGTGCCAGACTGCCTGTATATTGCACGAAGTCGCAGCGGAATGGTGCTCTACATCGGATTGGGCTGTTGCTTTCTTATGAAGCCGACTTGGGAATGGTGCCTAAACCGATTTACCTCTCGTTAGCTCACAGAAACTATAATTATCCTTGGCTTTCTCTCGTTATGCCTTGGCTTCGACGGCCCCGGTCGATCAAACGTACGTACAACGTACCATCTTATAAGCCAGCGCAATGGACTGCCTTGATTTTCCTCTTTCCCATCTTGCAGATCTCTATAAAATGTCCCTTGCTTGAGTCGACGTGTCTTCGCCATCCTTGTTACACCGCCTCTTGCCCCACATAATTCCGAGCATCCAAACTTGGTTTATGACAGAGTTCACGTCTGAGCAAGGCTTGCTAGAGAGCTTGAAGGTTCGCAAATGGTCTACGGGTGAGTCTCTTCCTATCCATGCTGGCCAAGCTCTGCTTCTACGTCTCGCCACAGTTGCTACCTTGGCTTTCTTGCTCTACGAACATGCCATCACCTTTAGAGGGGAGGTCGTCCATATCTGGAGGTACGTTATCAGCCTATCTCATTCTTATCCAATCTCATAACGTTGTGCCTCGTCCAGGCGGCCCTTCACAATGGTCAGGGCGACGTTTATCTTTGCCCGCTATTTCACCTTAGTTGTTCAAACGTGTGTGAACGGCCTTGGAAATGAAAGGAAACGATCGTGAATAACCTGAATTTGTAGCGTCAACTTGTATCTCGTCTTCGGGCCGTTCTCAAGGACGTCTATCCCTGGAAGCACTTGCAAGCAATGGTTCTTGTTCCAAATCGCCTCCGCTTGCGCAATCATGGCCGCTTTGGATCTCATATTAATGCTCATGGGTAGGTGATGCCCACTTCTTTCTCGCTGATTTCGAGGGCTCAAGCACTTTCTTTAAGTCTATGCACTGTATCGGAAGAGTAGAAGAGTCGGCCTCTTTCTCGCCCTTCTCTTTTGGGCACAGATAGCCGTCGACTTCGCCACGTCTCCAAAGTCCGTACTTGACGTCAATTATAACTCTATCTGCGACACGACGGAGACACATGGCGTGGTAATATACTTCTGGTGAGCAAGCTCTCGCTGTTGCTCCCTGGATGTCTTCTGACGTTATTTAAGCCTCTCTGTTTGGATTACACACCTTTCACTGGCTGGGTTAACCGGATACAAGAAGAATTTATTGGGTCTAGGTGCTCCGGTCGTGAGGCGTGTACTTCGGGATGGAACTTGGATACTGGTTGTTGTCTGTTGTACGTTACTTCTTCCAGATCCAATCCTTCACATCCTTATACCCTGCCCGAAGCACTTTTTACGGTAATCATTCCGTATGCTTTCGTCAACCAGGTGTCACAAGCGCATGTCGTCTTTGGGTAAGCACTTCGTTGCTTCAGGCTATCATTGGGTTTTATTCACTGTTTATTCATCTCCAACACTGCTTTAGATGGCCAACCGCGATCTTGTCAATTGCTGTTAGTGTACCTCTCCCTACTCTATGAATGCAACCGCTTACATCGCTCTCATGCAGTGTTGCAGGATCATCATCAATATGAGGACCTGTGATCACGCTGAAATAGAAGAGCAAAGCATTATAGAGCTGGACGCCCGCGATAATCTGCAACTCTTATTGAATGAACTCGAGCAAACTACGGAGGCAACGACTGGGGATGGACTTGATCGTAGATAATAGTAATTTCTTCTTTGGAGGTTGATGATTTGCTAATTAAAAGCTATTCTAACTACCTGGCAGTTTCGTTTCTCTGAAGTTTTCCGGTTATTCTGCGTCATGGAATAGGCCTCGATGGGTTAGTTTTTCGTGCCCAAGTTCATTCTTCTGATGCTATCGTGCACCTTGCACATCGAGAGTTGCGCGTCGATACCCTCGTTTTTCTACACTTCCTCCTCGTAAGTTAACACCCTGCCCTTCTCTGTGGCGAACGACTCAATCTTGACTGTTAAACACTCTTCGCGCAACTAAAAATAGGTGGGAAGTTGAAGTTCTTCGTCCTAACGTCTTGGTCAATCTGATGACTGACACCTATTTCTTCCCGCGTCCCACTGCAGATTCGATGTCAAGAAACGCGGCCTAAGCCAAATCTCACTATCGATCGCGGCCGAGTCACCTGTTAATTTATCAAAGTTCCTGCCATTCAACTGGTTCACAAGCAAAATCGTTCCGATGCTAAATAAGGTTTATGATCGTGTATAAAGCTCAGCTACCTCCCACTTGACATTGATCCCAGGCCCATGGACCACATTCATCTCGTTATCCTCTTCTTGCCCGTAGCCATCGCGGTGTTAAGGTGGAATGCGACAACAAGCTCGCGGGTCTTCCCCAAAGGACCGCCACCTATTCCAATCCTTGGCAATGTGTTAGACCTGACTTCTAAAGAACTGTGGCTTAGAGCACACGAGTGGGCTAAGAAATATGGTGCGTCTAGCTCGTTCAACCTTTTCTTCATGCGATCTTTGCTAAAATAAATCGTTAAATAGGCAACATGACGTACATCCACGTCCTTGGCCAAGGCGTCCTATTCCTGAACAAGGCAGAGGTCGCATTTGATCTACTAGACCGACGAGGGGCGGTTTATTCCTCCAAACCCCGTCTGATCATGGTTGGAGAACTGTCAGTCAACAATTTTCTTCGCTCGAACGAGGCCATTGACTTCGAATTAGGTGTGGATGTGAAAACATGGTATATCCACTGCATACTCTCTGCGCACTTGACATCTATTGACTCGCATGTGGGACACATCTCTCAGATTCCCTTTACGACATACAACGACGCCTTTAGAAGACGACGTAAGTTGATGCAATCGACGTTAGGTCCAAAAAGTATTCCGAATTATCACCCGAAGATGGAGGTGGAGACCAAGCTGTTCGTTCAGTCGCTTGCGTCTAATCCTGCCGACTATCTTCGACATATTAGAAGATACTCTGGCGGCCTCGCGTTGTCCGTAGTATATGGTCACCAGGTAGTCTCCAATGATGATCCGTACCTGCTCCTCGCGGAGGAATGTATGGACCTGCTGGCAAACCAGATGGCATCCGGACCCGGCATTTGGCCCGTGGATATGGTTCCAGTCCTTCGATATATCCCAACATGGTTTCCTGGCGGATCTTTCAAGCGAAAAGCAGCCGTCTGGAAGGCTAGAATCAAAGAGTTTATTGAGGTACCTTGGAAGAATGCAAAAGCGAACGTGGTACGTCAGAACCTTAATTCTATTCCTTTTCTAACAAGACTAATTATGTTTCCTCAGCAAGCTGGGACAATTTCTCCGTCATTCTGTTCGTCTCTATTGGATAGGGAAGGAATATCTAGCCAAGAGGAGGAAGATGCAATGTACACGGCTAATTCTATGTATGCGGCAAGTGCTGATACGGTGAGTTATAGCCTTCGTTTTTCACTTCGACAACTAAGATTTCGAAAAGACCATCTCGACCATTTCTCACCTAATTCTTGCCATGATTTACTATCCTGAGGTGTTTACCAAGGCCAGGAGAGAGATCGAAGAGGTAGTAGGAACCACTAGGCTGCCAACATTCAGCGATAGGGATTCGCTTCCTTACGGCAAGCGATCTTTTCCCATATTCCAACCTCGCTGATATTTTTCATCAGTCGAATGTGTTTTGAACGAGACGTGGAGGTGGGGAACACCAGTTCCACTCAGTAGGCTTTTTGGACATCTGCTTTTACCATTCAATGCTTCAATCTTTCCAACCCCCGCAGACCTACCTCATTGTGTCGAGGAAGATGACATATATGAAGGCCTGTACGTCAAAAAAGGGACCCTGGTAAGCTACTACTAGTCCTTAACGATGACGACGTTGATACCACCTGATACAATAGGTAATTGCAAATATATGGTAAGACGTCTATGATCTGATCAAAATGGGTGAATTTTGACGAGTTTCGCAGGACAATAGTCCGCGATGAGTCGATTTACCCTGAAGCATCAAAGTTCAGACCAGAACGTTTCATGGAGGAAGCCTCTCCCGAGCTGTCAAGAAAGCGAGATCCTCGGAATTATATCTTTGGCTTTGGACGCAGGCAAGGACTCTGATTTAAATTGATTGCCCAATACTGATGAGCTCAAAGACGATGCCCGGGCGCTGATCTCGTTGACTCGTCCATCTGGCTGCTGTTGGCGACCATGATCGCCACTGTCGATATCAGTAAACCAATAGACGACGATGGGCGCCCCATAGAGCCAGAACTCGACTTCAATAACCTGGTGTTCAGGTATGGAGTCCACGTCGTTATTTTTCTAGTACACCTTGGAGCTCAGTCGTAACCAGGACACCTGATGCATTCAAATTTTCTGTGGCACTGCGGTCTCGACTCCTGGATGACGCTGAATAGACAAGATTGGATGTGCGGTGCATTTTCTTTCTAGGCATCTCATGCAGTAAATTGCGCTGAAGCTAGTACTGTATGTAGCGGGTTCTATGTAACTATTTTCCTTGGTCGTATGAAATGCATCGATCATGTGCAATAGGCTACGCCGAGGTAGATTCCTTCATAGGGACCGAGCTAGAGTAGCGGATATCATTTAGCAGATTGCATGCCCTATTTTTTGCAAATCAACATACGTGGTCAAAGACGTTTCCGGCCAGTATATTGGGTACAGAGTTGTCAGTGCATTGTGCGTCTTTGGAATTATCGTCCCCTGAGGCTTGATTAGTACGAGGGACTTGTGAATCGCATATGGGTGCATACCTGGACATACAACGGCATTTCCAGGTGAAAGAAGATGAATTTCTCCATGAGGATGGAGGTACCCCAAGGTTTCCCAGGGCACAATGGGAACAATGTCTGTCATATTGGATGGAGTTCTTTACCTTGACTTATTCAACTTGGATGATGATGGCACGGACCTCTTTTGTTATTTACTCGAATGAAGTTTGGAACCTGCGGTGTGGCAAAGGTCGGGGAGCTCTGAGCTTATGCGAGTAGTATAAGTTCGAACCATTCTTACCTTGGCGTCGACTAACTTAGCGAACTCAGCGTTTCCTACTCGAGGCGTTCCATAGGTGATTGCCTTCACGGAGCTGCTTTTGGGAAGGTTTAACGACAAAAATACGGAGTCAAGTTCTGCGAGCGCTCCGCCTAGGGAGTGTCCGATCTACAATCATACTACCCAGTGATTTTAGGTTCCTCTGCGTTGTATTCCAGACTTACGACATAAATATTCTTCGTCTTCTTTGCTTGCATTAGTCGCTTGACTTCAGCTAAGATTTGATGGGCAGTCTTAGCCTGCTCATTCCTGAACCCTTGATGCACTTTGACGCCTGCGGGAATTCCGGGGTACAGTGCCGGGTCAGGAGTGTCCAACAAAATATCGAGATCTGTCAAGTCCGAAAGACTATTCACGTGTGATAGGGCCCATATATTTTGCTGAGTGAGAGCTGAGGAAGAGATCTCGAACTATCGACTTACAATTTAGTCGGGTCTGTGCCTTGATGAGCTACGACGACACTTTGTTGCGACGGAGAGTAACCCACAAAGACTGGAAAGAACGTCAATGCAGAAATCAATGGATACATCCCGCCCACCGTGACCTACACTGCTGGATAGCATTTCCGTCACCTCCAACAAGGGTGGCTTGAAAATCTGAGTTTGCACGGCAAGCCTCTAGGCAGATTGTAGACATCAAGGTCAATTGACTCGTTGCATAAGTTGTAAATACAAACCTCCACAGGACCAGTTCTTGAGCTTGCCAGTCGGACAATATGTCGCTCTCGCAAATTGAGTGAACGGAGCCAAAGAGGACAATTGCGTTGAAGATAGGGTCGCTATCCCAGCTTGGGGACGCACGCCTCCTGGTGTC
This sequence comes from Gymnopilus dilepis, assembly GCA_002938385.1. NCBI lineage: Eukaryota > Fungi > Basidiomycota > Agaricomycetes > Agaricales > Galerinaceae > Gymnopilus > Gymnopilus dilepis. The sequence goes on along the minus strand of NHYE01001287.1, from coordinate 14,724 downwards.
CCGGTAATTGCATCCCACAGAGTTCGGCCAACTTCTGTGGCACCACGGAGTCCGGAATCAACGACATCCTTCGCTGCATCATATCCGGCTTTAACTTGAGTGATAGCTTTGGCTCCAGAGGTGAGGACCTCGGTTGCTCCTTCTATTGCACCAGTGAGAGCTTTGGTTGCGCCATTGATAAGAGTGGTGATTGGATTTGACTTCTGCATAGTGTCAATTTGAACCAGTGCGTTGTCTCGTTGGGTTATATCCACGACTTCGAAATCACCACTGGCAGATTGTTCCGTTTTTATTGGTCGACATACTGAAAAGTTGATGACATACAATGATGAATGAGTGCGCTGTCTTAGAAGACTTCCTTCATTAAACCCTAGGAACCTGTCATGAAGTAACCGAATTATTTTTCAAGACTATTTGAATTACCTCTCAACGAGGGCTTTGGGAACCACTCACGACATATTGTCTTCATCGAGGAGGTCGGTGAGAAAAACTGGCGAAGCTAGCGTAATTGGTAGTAGAGAGTCTACCACCAGGAAGGCGAGTTGCATTGCAACAGCTGCAACAATGAGAAACTTCATAATCTTATGAGAGGTAGAACGTTGCTCGTCAACAGGGGACGAGGCTTCAATTATACCTTCTTTAATATATTTTTGTTGTCACCGCTCAATCTCAAAAAATTAACATGGAACGTTGACTATCAGCTTTAGCACCCCAATTAGCCCACGAGTGCTTCGACGCTAAGTATTCTGGTCTCTGAGGTCTATCTGTACTCTAAAGTTATGTAATAGGTCCAATTACAAGCGCTAAGTATTGGAAAACCTCTGGTCTAATGTGATGTATTTCAGAAGATTACATTAAAAAAGTCAAGTCTTCACAATGTCGGACATGTTCTATAAGTCTTGAAAGACGCTAGCTCTGTATGAAGTTCTAGCGCTTTGGCACTTCTTGACGCTTGTCAAACGCTTGTGCCAGTGGTCAATGATCAGCTGAAGCATCACGTGTGAGGCATTGCGCGTCGTCGGCATGGTCAGGTGGCGGTTCTGAGTTGGGACTTCTACTGAGCTCAAATGGTTGAAGTTTAGTTTATATGTTCGTGTAAAGTAGTCTCTACCTAAAATTTTGCTCGATTTTTCAATCTACTCAAGGATTTCAGAACACGAGGTGCAGGCAGTTAACAGACGGCGGAACGGAAGCTCGAAGTCTAAAACCGCTGATCGGCCCCTATTTCACCCCACACTTACCCCGCATTTGTCATCGAGCGATCAACCACCTGGTCTGTCCTTTCCCACTTATATAAAGGCGGCCTGGTCGTTTATTCTCCCTTGCGACTCTCACGAAACACCAGGTTACTGGTTTCTTCGGACGCTTCCTGCCCTGATAACCCTCTTCCGCTCCTCTGTATCTCGCTATGGCTGAAACCCAATCACCTGCGACTGTCGAGATCAACGACGCAATCTTTTGCACCCACTTCAAGGAAGTTGTGCGTGTCTTCGTTTCCTCAGTACTCTGCTTGAAGCTCATTCGTCATGCCTTCAATAGTGTTCCGACTGCGACTTTGACGGGAGAGAGGAGAACGATTCATTCTTTGGTGTGAGTTCGCCTTCGTCGGTTCGAAGGCCTCGGCTGGCGTGGAAATCATACAGTGGTCGATGATCAGCTGACATTATCTTCATCTATCAGTTTGATTTCATCGACCGTGAAGGTATCGAGTGTCCTCCTGCGACGCAGAACAAAGATGGAGTTTACCAGTGTAAGAAACATGGGTCGACCTGTACGTCTTGGCGATCGTGTCTTTTTGCTCGCGCTCATCCCACATCGCACGATACAGCATGTAATCAGTGTTACGGCTGGAAGAAGCAGATCACGAGGGCCCGTGCTCAAGCAAAGAAGGCAGGCAAGAAGTAGAGTCTTGATCTACGTCAAATCTATCCAGGGCGAAGTGTATGCATATTGAGCAATTGTACACATGATATATCGAAATACACGAATTTAGAAAAGGAGAAGGGACATATACTCGAGTCGTCAATTCTGAATTTCTGAAGAAATTGATAAGGAGATTTTGGACGACTTTTGAAGGCGGGATAAATATGGACCGTAGGTTTGAGAGATGTTGAGGTCGGTGTGCTTTGGGGAAACTTTTACGGCCAAATGGACCCTATTCAGGGCAGGGTAAGCATCGCTTGACAGGGCCTTGTCTATGATCTCTAAGGCGCTGTTAGGTACGAGACCGCAAGAGCAGTGAGAAGATATTATGGTCAAGCGCTTCAACGAGCACAAGCTTCCGTCAGCCATCAGTAACAGCTCACTTGCAACTGACGACCATGGATCGCTGTTGCAATACACGGCAAAAGAGACGGTGAGTGTTTGTAGCGAAGAACGACTTCCTGCTACAAAGGCAGACAAGCCGTCAAACCTCACGCATCGAGCAGCTAAGAACGTCGTATTTAGCAGGCAACCACTACTTGAACAAGGGCACAAACCTCCAACTTGAAGATATTGAATTGATCCGGCCAGGTCTCGAATCTTCTTCGCTTCCTCCAAATCTTGATCGCAATTCAGAGTTACAGAGAGTCGGTCCAAAAACCGGAGATCAAGAGGAGGAACGGATGGATATTCTAAACGCAAACACTTCACACCGTCGATTGTTTCATTCTGCATTCGTCTAGGCCATGACTTCTTCCCGACTTCGTAACTCCGAACCCGAAGAGCAGTGTGTTGCGCCGAAGTAGAAAGGCTCTGAACGGACTTGATGACCGAAAGAGACAGCGTAGAAGGGGCATCTTCCGCCAGAATGAGTTCTCGGCATTTATTGATGAAGAGTAAGAGAGGGAAATTCGTGATGAGCTGAAGATGTATCGTAGTGAGTGTCGGACCCTGCACTGCTTCTTGTATTGCTTTGACGAATTTCGCTGCACCCTTGGACTGCAAATCGGAGCTCCAGTCGATTGCAGTAGAAAATGACAGCCTCAATTCTTGCAATTTTGGAAGGGCGCTTATGATGTCGGCGGCTGGTTCAAACGAAGATCGCTCCGGGGTCTGCGTTCCTCTCCTGTAGGTTAAAGAACGGATATATGGCTTTAGGTGAGGGGAACTTTCGAGGAGCTGTGCTAGATGCCGAATCTTGTCGCCATCGGGCTGAGTATCAGAGTCGTTTTCCTCATCGGTGAGAGTCATAGAAGCAAACAGCCGTTCTTGACAAATCGGAAGAAACGATTTAGAAGCCAAGGCCAGCGACATCAACGAGCGACGGTCATCGATGCAGTTGTCGAAATATTCGGTGATGCAGAAGGTGATATCGTAGGGGAGTTCGGTTGGGAGCATGCTTGAAAGTGGGTACCAACGAGATGGTCAGGAAGAAGAGCTTGTCGACAAGCCTTGAGTAATATGAAGGAGCGTACTAGGATGCAGTGCAATGTGCGATACGCCAGGTATGATCATGATATAGACTGTGTTCACATTTGAAGCCACCTGACACAGCAGTGACACACGCCGTTTACACGAGTGTTTGACATGATAGGCTCGTATTTTGGAGAACGTCGTCGACATTTTACGTTGGTTGAAAGCTGTACCACGACCCTCCGATCGACTCACCGTCTGTCAGGTGGAGCGTTCACTTAACCTCTGCAGTTAAGACGGCCTACGGACGATCTGCATGCTATGGGCATGTTCCTTCACAGCCTGGCACGTCGGTATTCGGCTTTATTGCTTTGACCTCGGTGCACTGGCACAACGCTGGCTGTGACTTCGCTTGCTTTGCCCCAATTTTCACAGCTTCCAGCCAAGCACTCGGATCCTATGACCAAATTTTAAGCCTCGACATCAGAACGTCATGGTAGAACGGCCTGGGTATGTGGTATGAAAAATGCATGAAAGGGTAGACAGGGGTAGTAAGAAGCATGCCGGAGGTGATAGCTGGGGCTGGTGACACCGAAAGAACTTGCTCAGGGCAATCTCAGGGAGTAATGGTCCCGAACTTGAAGGCTTCTGTGAGCGTCCTAACACGGGCGAGCCTTTCTTCGAAGCAAATTCCAGTCTCCGAATTCACGGTTGGAGACGGGCAGACTGTGAACTCTCGGCGTCGGCGTTGCGTGCGTAAATAGATTTGTAGAGAAGGTCATTATCCATATTCCGTGTATAAAGAGGAGCAGTATGGTCTCTGCATTCTGGTGACACTTCTTGTTAAGTGGCTCTGTGAGCAACGAGCCGTGGCTATAGTCATTTCAAATTTGGTCGTCCACGCAATTTTCTGAAATGTGGGCTTCACGCTTTTCAGAAATAAATGGGCAACAGACAATTGTCCGTCCCGAGGTTCGAACCAGCAACTCGAGGGCTTGAAACCATCCAGTTCTTGAAAAAAAGGCGAAAAAAACGCTTTAAGAACGTCACTCAGAATCACACTACCTATGGTGCCCTCCTCATCGATCCTCGCTCAACTTTTTCAACTTCAAAACTTCCTCACCGCAAAGAAGAAAAAATTGTCGGTAGCTGGAATCGAACCAGCGGCTCTGAGGTCTGTGGCCCGGTTCGAGTCCCGCCGTCAGGCGGGGCGAGAACCGGGCTGCAGCTCGCAGTCATAGGAAGGACGCAGTCCTTCCGCAGTGCCCCCTCCAGTGAGGTTCGCCAGAACCGAGCTGGCCAGCATGCGTAGGAAGGCCCCCGGCCTTCCGCAGTGCGTCGCCCGGTCTTCGTTCGACACAACCACCGACGAGGCGGTTCTCACCCGCCTGCGGCGGCCTCGCACCGCCATGCCAACAGTACAGGGGGACGCCAACACACATAGCAAGTATAGTCCTTCCGCAGTGCACCCCCAGCGAGGTTCGGCAGAACCGAGCTGGCTAGGAGGTATAGGGAGGACAAAGTCCTCCCGCGATGTCGCCGGCAAGGCGGGGAAGAGGTGGCGCCTGCAGCCTTTGGGTCACTGGTCACCCGTGAGTTGAGTCGCCTCCAGCCTGTCTGCCTAGTGAGGTTCGACACCCCGGGTGAGAGCGTGATGGCGAGCAGCGTGGGCGTAGCGTGGCAGGTGATTTTCAACCGGGTTCCGAAAATAGCAACCATTACTATTTCCGGAATCCTCTCTCTTCCTGCCACCATGACCCTATCACCACACCGCGAGCCTCATGCAACGTTGCGGGGGCACCATCGAGCCCAGTCAGTTCTCGCCCTTTTCTACACGCATACATCGGGAGTAACGGTCATTCCGCGCGCCAGCGAGGGCATGTAATGAGGAATTCATACGGCGTATCCGAGGCTACACGCGTGCGTCGTCCACAGAGGACCTGGTGAGTGCTCTGATTAGGCGCAATTGGGATATCACTGACGGCAGTCTCACTCTGGAAGAAAACCGGAACATTGTCGCTCGTCTGCACGAGCGTGAACGCTTGATCTCTGTGGGACGCACCTATTCTTCTCCCCTCCGCGTCGCCAGCCTCAGGGAACACTGTCACTACATCGCGGGCCTCATGCAATGTGGCGGGTGCTCCATTGAACGACCCCGAGCCCAGGAACAACGTTGTGTGCTGGCACTGCTCGCTAGACGCCTACATGGGGGGTAACAGTCATTACGCGTGCCAGCGAGGGTATGTAGGCGTCAGAATGGACTGCCTACCTCCTGGAGCGGAGCAAGAAGGATTCGTACGAGGCTACACGCGTCCGCCGTCCACAGAGGACCTGGTGAGTGTTCATGCGCTACTGTATACTCTGGCTCGCTCTGAACGCGTTTTCAGTAGGCGCAATTGGGATATCACCGACAGCAGCCTGGTTCTTGAACGCCCGACGCCCTCCACTTGGTCATGTTCGCCGTCGTCCACGCCCTCCGCTTCTCCACGAGACAGAAGAATCGGGCATTGGTCACAAGCCTCCTTACGGATGCCCAGAAGAACTGTCCACGTCCGCCGTGCGCTACCCTCGAACGAGCTGTCACCAATCCCTATGTTGTGCGTTCCTTTCTGTCGCTGCATGTACCATAGGCCGAGTCGGGCCCTTGGGTCTGCCCCGTGCGTCAAGGTATCAAAATCGTCACAAGCAATCTCGAAAGGCGTGTGTAGGTGATTCTACACGTTTGAAATACGCTCTGCTAACCAAAGCGATCAAACAAAGCATACACCTCGGAAGGACGTCCTCGTGGCAGCGCGTGCCCAGCATTGCGATGCCCAACGCCCACTTACGACTTTACGTGAGTCTTACAAGGCTTCAAGTGCGCACATATTCACTCTTCCTAGTGCAGACTCGGAAAACGAGCTCGTCAAGCACTGCATCGGCGCAGCTGAGGACGGCTTCATGGACCAAGAGATGTATCGCGAACTGCACGATCAGCACACTGCCACGTTCGCGCGAAACAGCGTTGCTTCTGTCCTGGCCAGGCGTTTACGAGTCGGGCTTTTGGGTCTGCCCCTGGTGTCAAGTCCTCCAAAGATGTCGAAATCGTCACCAGCCGCGTCTAAGTGATTCAACGCGTTTGGTATTCTCTCTGCTGACCAAAATAGTCATACACTCCGGAAGACCGTCCTCGTGGCAGCGCTTGCCCAGCATTGCGATGCCCAACGCCCGCCTACGACTTTATGTACGGCTTCGAGTGCGCATATATTCACCTTTCCTGGTGCCAACTCGGAAAAAGAGGTCGTCAAGCACTGCATCGGCGCACCAGAGGACGGCTTCGTGGACCAAGAGGTGTATCGCGAACTGCATGATCAACACACAGCCCAGTCCGACCACGTTCGCGAGAAACAGGAGGAGGGCGTTGTTTCCATCCTGGCCAGAATAAGTCAAGGAAGCGGTCCAGCCGGAGGTCGTTCAAGCTTTTGAAGACCTTCGAAATTCCCTAGCTGTAAGTACTCGTCCTCATCACATTGGGTCTCTGTTCTCAACCTCTGGTCATTGCTCAGACTCGGATGCTGTGGCGCGTCGTTGTGTGATACTTAATTGTACAAATTGAATGACTGTATCGGTAGTATACTAGAATGTCTCATGGAGTAAAAGCGGCAGCCATGGCACGGTATTGGAGGACTTCAAGCTCCTGCTGCAGGCGCTGCTTTTCAGCAGTCTGATTCTCGACACGTGAAACTTTTGTCTTCACATCCGCAGCGAAGCAAGTTCCTGCTCAAAGAGTAGAAACTTTGACATGAATATTTCGTGCCAGAATTTTGTGGTCACGGAACAGACTCGTGCTGGCTGGTGTATAGAGAGCTTCTGAGATGCGTGTTGGGCTATCCAATGGCGAAAAGAAGTGGCTCAGCCCGGTTGGCAGCTGAGCAATCGTCAAATCCTTCGTTGCAAGAGTAAAAAATGTCGGTAAGAGGAATCGAACCTCTGGCTCCTCGGTTTCGTACGCTGAGCGCACCACAACGAGGTGATTTAACCCCTAATCGATACCGACTACACTGTGACCAGAAATTAGGTACATGATATCAGTATTGCAATTCTACTCTGTTCCCCACTTTGAATGGGCTTCGAAATCAACCCCTGGAGCAGGTTCAGCCACTCTATAAAGGTTCTCCTTAAGTTGGTCCCGAGTTCGACGGTCTCCAAGGGATAAGGTCTTTGCCGTTTTGATGCCGTTTTGATGGTGCTCCGGAGGACTCAGAGCAAGGCTGTGTGGCTTGCGACTAGCTCCCAGGAGTGATGCGTACACTAGGAAGTGACTGCCATACATATAGTCTGGAATTTACCTGCCATAACAATATGTAGCTACTAGACGATCCACCTCCGTAGTTTACTATTTCGGTGCCTTCGTGTATCTAGTTTGACGCGTCCGTTTATTGATCACGTGGAAGGAAAATCATTCTAAATTTCCCACACATTGACAACAATTGCGTCGTTGCATGACTCCCCTTGGCTTCCTAATCACTAGCTGTCTCCGAGAGACATAATTGCTGCCAAATTGCCCTCAAAATGCTGATTTGAGCCTGTTCAATAAAGCTATGGAGATGTTCTGCTAGCTGGGTAGCAATGACGGGCCTGACGATGAAGCGGTCAATGGTTTTCGTGGGCTTCAAGAGCGATACGGTGAGCTCGAAGAATGTTTCGGCCTTGCAGTCCACTTACAGTCAATTATAACTGCATTCTTCCGGATCTGACGGTGTCTGGTCAAGATCTAGTGCTGTCTTATGAATTGTGCGTGGAGATGGCCTAGATATGACTCCCTTCTCGAAGCCGATGACCTGACTTCTCATAGTTCTTTTCCCTAGCTCTCGACTCATTTGGCACTTTCCCGATGACGAGACAGCACAGTGATCAAGTTCGCAATGCGGCCTCGTCATCTGGACAGGCCTTGCTGCCTGGTCCTAGATCTTGGTACTAAGAAGAGAAAGACACAGGTACATTGACGTCGACCTGTTCAGTGTCTGCTATCGTCATTCGAGTCCAAATCTATTTACTGCCCAGGTCATCAGCGCTGGCGAAGCCTCGACCGCTGCTTCTCCGAGTCCGGAACAATTCCGCTTTATGCCCACGTCGTGTGGTTGATCGACACAATATCACGGTGAGCAAAATACTTTTTCGGGACACAGTTTCTCTGTGTCAGTTGAAAACATCTTAACATCTATCAGTACTGATATCTATCCTTTATTCTTAGCACACTGGCATTTCTCGACAGGTAATGCGCACTGAAGATCTTTCTATCCTCGGTGGCAGAAGACACCATCGATGCATCGCTCCCTTTCCGACTGCTATGGTAGCTGAAACAACGATCAGCATCATAGTCAGGTATCACGCACATCCAAGTAATGTGAAAGCCGACATGCTGCTAACTCATGGTGATTCGCTTTATACTTGGATGCTGTTGAAACCGTCAGACCACGTTGTAGCCGCAGTCTCGTCATCTATGAAATGACGAGTCCTCTCATTTTCCGTTGTCACTGTTTCTGTCTCTGATATATCTTTCGTGGCTTTGTCCCTTTTTTGCTTACGACTCCCTCTTCCCGTCCTGCCAATTCCTCTTTCCGATGGTCGGCGCTCACGAATGAGTACCCTCGACTTGCAGGTCATTCGTTTTCTTGGCGAAGGGACTGGTGGGAAGGTTTATTTGGTCAAGGATCAGCTGTCGAGAGCGAGGATTGCTTTGAAGGTGGTGGCAAAGCAAGGGAAGAATGATCATGCCCTTTCCGTCGTATTGAAGGAGCGGAGAATTGCCGAGAAGTTGTCAGACTCGCCCTGGTTTGTTGAGCTCTGGGCTGCTTGGGGTGATCAAAGGAATTTCTATATTGCTATGGTAAGTAGTGTTCCTCTTCTTCTTACATACTCTGACGCGCATCGTCAAGCCTATTTATCCAACAGACTTGGACAGCGAGATGCTCAGATGCGGGACGATCGAACCCGACCGAGCGCGTTTCTACATGGCGGAAATTGTTCGTGAATTCAACGCTGCTAAAGAGGTTCGGTCTGATCGCTCTTCCTTGTGCTTTCTAGATCATTGCTTTGACTGAGCTGCATTCTCGCGGTATCATACACCGGGACGTCAAGGCTCCCAATATTCTCCTTGATTTTGAAGGCCATGTTGTCCTAGCCGACTTTGGCCTGTCTAAAGATTTCGGAGAACGGCCGACCATAGCAGAGCGCGTCTTCCAGCCTTATTGGCCCTTCCTACGGACTGATAATGCCACGTCTGAAACGCCGCCCAGGGACCCAGAAGAACTGTTCTTCGTGACTTGGGATTATAGAGGGTCGGAGTTGGAGATGGCACCTGAAGTCCATTTGAGGAAGCCTTATTCTTTTGGCGCAGACTTTTGGTCGGCTGCGGTTGTGCTCTACTGGATGCTGACGGGACGAGTAGGTGAATGACGCCCAATAACGTTGCAGGAATCTGATCGATTTGATAGCCGCCTTTCTACGTTGACGAAGATGAAGTTCAGTTTGTAGGGCAAGGAGAACCTCATGCCAAGTCTCTTGCTCAAATGATTGCGGAAGATCCTCTGTATTGGGATCCAGAGGATAATGTTGATGATATAACGCGAAATTTTCTTGAAAAAGTGGGTTGGTATATCATTTTTCCACTCTTCCGTCCTCGTTCTGACTGGATTGCTTCGCCAAGATGATGGAAAAGGACCCTAGCCAACGTCTAATGATATCTTATGAAATGCTTAATCACGCCTACTTCAGTGAAATGTAAGCTCACTGCTCTTTATTTCTATAGGGTACCAGACTGACGCTCGCAATATCATCAGCAATTGGGCCCTAATGGAACAGCGCAAAGTCCCCCCACCGTGGATACCACCTCGTGGTGTCTGCCACGTCCACGAGCCTACTTCGCCTTCATTCACACCCGGTGAACCGTACACAGAGAATACACCTGATCCTTACCCTGAATTCAACTTCGTATCCCAAAAATTAACAGAAGGATATCCATTCGACGACATGGATGACGGTCTCTATGACCATGTTGAGCAACACAGTCGTCCAGAACCCGTTACTAATGCACCTGCTTTCGGCCCCTCACACACCGATGATTACTTTCATAATCTCATCTCATCCAGTCGTCCATGCAGTTTATCGACTTTGAAGTCCGACCTTCTCGGGGAGGGTATGCCTGATAAGGCGGCCTACCAACTGCTTGATCCTACGGTTCCTCAAGAAAGTCCCGGTATCGGGCACGCATTGGAGCAACCAGAGGACAGAAGCCTCTCTGACAATGGCGCCTCTGGGCAGCGAGCTCCGCCCGGCCTTGGTATATGGTCTCAATCCTCGAACCTTCCCCTGAAACTGGACTTGCACCGAGCCTTTGAACTTCACACGATATATTTGAGCGATGCTCCGCTAAGACCACGAAGGCGTGGAGGGCAACGCTCAATGCATTCCTCGGCTACTTCCTCCACAGACTCATCATCTAATCTCCAGCACTCTCAGCGCATCGTAAACGGGACGGGTATTCGATTCAAGATAAAGGTCTGGATGGCGAGGCTGTGGCCACAGAAGCCGAAGAAAATTCAACACCTAAAGCGTTTGTCTCTTCTAGCTTGAATATCCTCCCAATATTTCTACTTTCCGCTTTCTCCCTCATTCTCGGCACTTCCTTCAACCAGACTAAGGTGCAAAGTACCCATTCACGTAAGTTACGATTGGAGGACACCTGCATTTTATATCTTAGATGCACTTGCAATTTTATTAATATACTGTCCTAATAGTCCTGGGTTTTGCATTGTCCAGTCTTTCGGTCCTTGCTCCCATTCATAATCTTATTATTCGTAGAATTTGAATAATACATACTCCAGTCGTTGGCGTGACTCTGATCTCTGGCATCCCGGTTGAGTCGTAGTAACAACGTCATTTCTGTTTACGTTTATGGAAGATGGGGTGCAACATCACGCCCAGACGTAGTACGTATCAGGCTGCAGCCGCTACTTTGAAATTAAATCGAATGTACTCTAGCCTTCAAATTCACCTCGTTGGTAAGATCTCGGTGCTCGCACAATACTTGGATTACACTGCAATACACGAGTCCAGCCCCAAAGAACACATCGCGAAAAGCGGAATGTAATCTAAGATATTAAAAGAGGACGAACACGCTTAAGTAATAATTTTACATAATCATTTGTAAGCACGCCTCAACGCCGCCGAGCCAGACGCGAAGCGAAGCAAGGGGGCACCGGGATTTGAATGGAGTACCTAGTGCCACTTTTTTTATTTCGGCGGTCAAGGCTGGACTAACTAACTAGCAACGTCCATATTAGGAAGGTGCCATCATTTTCGTGGGCGGAAGTTCCCATAACAGCTACTGCGGCAGGGCACCGCAGGTCCACCAACTCTTTCTCCAGCACTCTGTGAGCAATAGACGTAGCTTACCTTAGTGCCACAGGAGACCTATAGCTAGTCTTTTATTATGTAGAGATCTAGCAATATTATCTCTTCCGCAATTCTTCGCCTGACATCAACTTCAAGGTCAAGCACCTTTGGAACTCTTACAAGTGCCAAATCCACTGTCTGAAGTGCAGAATATGAGGTGTACAAAAAATTTTTTCCCGGCCTACGGCCGGACTAACTAACCAGCCCCCGGTCCGGCATTCCAATCCCGGTGCCCCCTTGAAGCGAAGT
>NHYE01001284.1:0-20255 GCA_002938385.1 Gymnopilus dilepis | reverse complement strand
AACTAGCAATATACGCAGGGAATTGAATCTAAATACAACTGGTGCTTGTAATAGAGAAGATAAAGGGGTCGTATTTGAAATATAATCCGAATGAACGCGCAACGTGTCATTATTCTTGAGACTCCGATTTTCCGCCGACCTGCGGCAACCAAGACCCTTAAGCACAAAACTTGCATCGAATAGCAGAGGTACAACTCAGGCAGAGATAGATTTTTGAGAGGTCAAACTCGCTAGACTACGTACTTAGCGTCCAGATTTTGCATAATGACTAGGCAGTCCAAAAATGGCCTTTTGATTCGTTGTTTAGTATATTTTTCATCTCAATATCCATGCCCCTCAAACCCAGGCCCGAGGACAAAATGCGCAAGAAGATGTACTTCAGGTGGAGTAGAAAATCGATAAGACAGAAATTTAAGATATGAGACGTCGGATGAACGTACTGAAGAGTTTTCATTCCGAACCGAGGGACAAAAACGCGTTGGCCATTCTCGACAACAATGTGCCCAACCAGGATCTGTAGAGCAATAAACGATTTACCAGATAACAAGCGCGTCGGTGACTTACCTTCCTGGACCTCCAATTCCTCCGAAAAACAGGGCGTACGAACCTTCCAACGTGAGTAGTACCGTCGATCTTGAAGATGACCGGAGCAAAACGACAAAGAATCGCCATGACTGTGGACCGAATCGTTAGAACGGGTATTGGCGAGAGGGAATACGCACCAAATTGAATGGCGTAATCAGATTCAGAGTCTCGAAATGTCTACAGGAATAAGTTGAGTCCAGGGCTTGACGAAAGCAGAGAAGGAAAACGCACTTAGGTGGTCGAGCAGACGACTTCAAAGTTCGAACGTATGAGAGACGAGAGTCAAAGGGGTCGAAAGCGCCTTGCAGATGAAAGACGTTTGACGGGGTTTGTGGTGCAGCAGAGCTTGGGCACAAGAAAGAAGTTGAAAGCGATGAAGGGTCGATTTGAGAAGATCGAAAGTGGTTGAAGAGGATGTGTTGCACAGTTGCCTGACAAAATGGGAGGGTGTTCGGTGATTCACAGATGCTGGTGGCTGCGTTCAGAAAAAGAAGGTAGGTAAAGAGGTTGACCGAGAGGTGTCAAAGGAAATCGTGGTACCGACTGGGTGGAGAATACGGTAGGAAGTTAGGATGCTTAATGGTGGGTTTGTGGAGGAAAGTGATCGAGAGGAGAACGAAAGAACGACCCAACGACAGTGAAGACGGTTGAGAGTAATATGATCACAGGACGGTCTTGCATTGCAAGTCAGTCAGTAAAGGGTGCCAAAATAGAGAACGACAGGGGAAGCTACATACCGACTTGAAGGAAGCAGATGTACAATATCAAGACTTGAATTGTATACTATCACGGGAATGTGTCGACTACAGTGTACAAACACGATCGCTGAGGATCGCGGGAGTGGACACTGACTACGTTGAATATCAAGCATGTCTATAGGCCGCGGGAGATTACTATCTACGTTACACTTGTAATAATACTAAACGATATGTGGCTACGGTGAAAGAACAGCTTTGATTTTGTGTATGGTGCATAGACCTCCACACGATTAAGCGCCGCCAGCCCCTGGCCTCTGAATAACATCACATCATAGGCGAAGGCTATTATTAGTTCGCGCTTCTACTACTCGCCGCTAGTCTGAGGCATGCTCGCATTTAGTCGGGCTTGATGGATCAAGAATAAATAATCACAACTCCGCGCATGGACACTGTGATTGAGGTCAAATATTGGCAGAACGATAATCTGTCACCCATCAGTCTGTGGTACTGCGTTCTGAACCATGAACTTAGAGTGTTCGTCAGCCAAAATAGAAGCGCGGAACGAGCAGTAGACGTTGGCTTACTCTATCAAGCGGCATGACGTGAATCATATTAGCAAAGGCGGGATCATCCAACCTTGTGGGGGCGAAATGCGAAATAAGGGACGTGCTTGGAATGACACGAAGTTGAGAGGGCAGAGCTGTACACAAAAAACCCGCGAAGGGGCCCCAAGATCTGTATGGATCAAGGTCACTTCGTATTGGAAGCAATTCCCTGACAGCCATAAAAATGCCCTGTACGTTCGTTCCCTCGTTTTGCCCAGTGACAAGAGTATAAGAATGTAGAAAGATCTCCTCTATAATACCGACCTTTGGGATTGACTCATTTGAGCCTTCGAACAACACATAGCAATTCCGTCCAGGTTGTACTCCATAGGATACACCGCGTAAGCCCACCTCCTTAAGGAAAGTGACTGTCGTCACCGGGATTTCAGTGTTCGCAGAGAGGCTGGTGAGGCAGTCGTGTAATAAAGTCTGATAAGTGGCTGAAAGAGGACCTTCGACATCAGATCCTGAGCGAGGACTGAACATAGGAGAATTTGGATCCAAAAGGTTGGAAAGTCTGACACCTCGTGCATCTTCAAGCTCTATCTTGTTCATGATCTCTAGCAATTCCGCTAGAGATTGGCGGAGGATGCCATCGTCGGCAAGCCGTGCACGCAAATTCGCCCGGTGAGCAGAAGTCCTCAAATACGTGGCTTCCAGCTCTCCTAATTATTGTTAGGAGAACGAACATTGAACCTACAGTATGCGAACGTACCTATCTTCGAGTTTGTATTGATATGATGCAGCAGATTGATATACCGCTCATAGTAAGGGCTACTATGTGAATGATTAGGCCCGAATAGTCCGAGCATGTCTCCTATATGAAGGGCTGCATGGTGTGTCGGTTTCAGGTGCTGGTCCGGAAATAACTGCTTTATGTTTCGTACGTATTGATCCATATGAAAATTATATGCCTGAATGTGCCCCAAAGATATGGCACGCATATTAGCGATGCGTACGGCGGTCACTAAATGCATAAAGTGTTCCAGGAGCTTTTTCTTCCTCTGAGAACCATTATACCAGAGTCGAACAAGGGTAATGGGTAAGTGAATCGTGCATATAACCCTCCAGTGATCTGCGCTCAATTTTCCTCTTCTAGTCGTTCCCCAGTCTGATGGTGGCCGGGTTATCCAGGTAGGCAATATGGTTTTGCGCATATCTGACCAGACAGCGTTCATCACGTCTTTGCCCAAGACAGCTCTATTATGGACAGTTTCCGATTCGGGCAGAATCTCCATAAGAACGTCAGATGCATCCTCGTTGTCGTCAATCTAAATATATACTTTTCGAGTGCCTGGCGTGCGACAAGAAAGAAGAAACTTACTTGTTCCACTAGTCTATCAAAAAGTGCACGCTTTGCACCTCGTCTCGCCTTATTGATATCAGAGTGATCCATTTCGAGGGCGTCAGCAATGAAAACAAAAACCGCTATACTACCCTGATCATATGCCTTCTTGCGGGATTCTTCTGGGTCGTCAATGTCGAGAAGGTGCCTAATTACGCGATTCACCAGCGTCATGTTAAGGTTGGGACCAGTCGCAAGAGTGTCAGACGCTAGGTCTGCGATTAATTCAGAAGACTCGGCTGCTAATTGATCATGGGGCTCTTCGGGTAAGGAGGGAGTCGAAGTATCGTTGGCTTCAAGTTGAATACCCTGGTAATCAGGTCGCTGCCGCTGGTGGAGCAGATGAGCCAGATATTCTCTTAGCCAACATGAGACTCACCCATGCGACTATGTTGTTAGCAAGAACCCACTTTGTTCCAACGACGATAGTGTTGTTAGGTCCAAGGACGTGATTGTCGACGCATATATGGTACAAAGCCGACCGCGGATGAGCAAGGAGCTCCTCCAGCAGGTCGGCGTTATTGCGTTCAATTTGCTCGACACACTTTTCATAAGCTCTTGCGGCCTGCCTTGAGAGCTGCGATCCACGAGGTCCTGCTTGTTGAATTTCTGAGAACCCGTCACCACCAGGATTGTCCGTATTTATCTGAAAGAGTGTTCTGCAATGATTTTGAAGGAGACTCAAGTCAAGTACGTGCATAGAATCGATGACTGTATACGATACGGCGTTCCAATAGGGCAGGTCATGAAGTGGTGACCATCTAATTCCGTAAGATTCAAAGATTAATCGACGCTGATCCTCGGATGCGGCATCTCTCCAGAGTCCAGCAATCCTACGGACGTGAACCGGATCCTTCTGGGGCCATTCATATTTGTCAAGTACATCAATGTCATCAATATCTAGGTCGCAGAAAGTGCAAAAATTGTGAGATGTGGCAGATCCTAGGCCTACGACTTGACGTGCGCCTAACATATCGCAAATCAGGGGTATAAGCATTGCTTTGAATAACCTGCCCGCCCTTTCTCTGTAGGTGCGGGAGAAGAAGACGCCCGTGTTCCAAAAGTCCAACAGATCACCGATTACCAAGTTGAGATATGGGTATATGTCTTCCTTAGAAGGTTTCTCGTGACCAGGAATAACGCCAGCTAGGAAAATGTTTTCTTCGAGATATCGGAGGTGTGGAGGAAGGTTAAGCAGAACGAGCCAAATGCCTGTCGAAGAAGAACTTTGCTTTGCCGTTTTGTTGTAAAACGGGTTGAAGCTGTCAACAGACAGCCCAAAAATCAACCTCCCTTCCGTTCCCCGATCCGAAAAAAAAGGCCTCCCTGACGAATCTTTCAAATTACGGAAAAGGTGCGTGCGCCATATATCATCGACATTCGGAGATTGTCTTTCCTCAGGTGGGCCTGGACACGAGGCGTCTAAATTGTCCTCCATACCAGGTCGACAGACGAGGCGACCAACCCATGATTTCAAGTCTTGATGAATATATTTCCTCGAAGGAATTCGTATTGTTGATCCGCTTCGAGTTTCCCGAGTTTCCCATAACGGCGTGTTGCACAGAGCACTCTCAGGCGTTCGACGAGTAGTACAGTGAGAAATCACAGCATCGTGCCTGAGTGGATAGAGGGTGTGGCAGGTCATACAAGCCACGAACTCTCGTGTGATGGGATCGAGGAAAGCACTTCGGGCTCCAGGCCGAGGGTCCACTGGTATCGACTCTAGAAAGATCGAAGACGGTGCTGAAGAACGCAAGAAGGATTTTAACCCTCCAAGTAATGCGCGAAGGCCTCGACGGGGCACAAAATAGAGATAGCCTAAGATGAGCGCCAGAAATGTTGCAACAGTCGCTGGCCTGACTGGCGGTGTGGAGTACGAGAAAAAAATTTCTGCGATATATCAGTCAGTTGGCTAAGAGCCATACAATTTTGATTTACCTGTATTGAAGTCAATCCTGTCATTTGCGTTTCGTCCGCGTTGCTGAGCCCACTCAATCTCCTTCTGACGGTTAAGTCGTTCTAATTCAGAGAATAGTCGATCTAGCAATGTGCGAGCTCGCTCATCATCGTCGACATGACCACGAGTACGGACAATATCGACAAGTTGACATAGGCGATTTTCTACGAAAAGCATTTGGCGATTCACTTGATGTTGGGTCAGGGCGTGTATCCCGTAATTTGGCAGTGTAATTTCTTCCGCTGTGGGCCATACGAAGGGTCCACTTTCGATTGGGTTATTGCGAAAAATGAGGTGCGAATTCGGAGTAGTGACGACGAACGTCATCAGAAGGTCGACTTCACTATCAATTATTCCAACCCAATCTACGTCTTCATTGACAGGCCTTTCTCTCTGAATTTGAGCTTGGGAGTTCTCCGCTAGTCTAACACGCTCCGCCATTCTGTCATCATTAACATGGTTATCGCGAGTCGATCGGGAAACAAGATGTCCTTCCCCTTCATATCGTTGCGTGATAGGGTTGAAGATAGTGCAGTATGACTTGCACTTGCAACGAACCTGACGGCGCCGAGTTGGAGGCATTTTTTGAGGAAGCGGACACTACTGAGCTGCAGGATAAAACATTATTAGAATCTTTTCATCAAATCGACTATCACATTTGCAATAGTCAACCGGTATAATTTTGAGATTACTCACTTTGAGCGACAAATATATTGGTGAGATTGCTGGAGGCGAGGTCTCTTACTTCAGACTTAAGCCACATCTACAATCTCTACATACAGCCAATTTGTCTGCCTGACCTAATACAAGACGCCTATATACGAAGAACTACGTGCACGTACTACTCAGGCGGAAGAAAAGAACTAGAAAACATTGACTGGCTGCAGCTCAGCTGGCTGTAGTTGAGGGCTGGTCGATTTGAGCACGAGGCTGCAGCAGTGACGTGTGCAAATCATCTCGTGACCCAAGTTTACCAGCCCTCAACAATGCGAACCCCAACACGAGAGACGCGTGTTGGTGATTCCTCTTTTCTCGTCTTTCGATATTCACGCAGTAGTTATATTGTACACGTTAACATATGTAGGACTCATACAGATTGAAGGAGACTGGAGATTGAAAACATATTACATAGTAAAATCTTAGCGAAAAACTGTACCAAAGCAACAGATTACGCCCTCAAGCTGCTCAAAGGTACCGGTAAGATTCATCCTGACTTGCAATTGCTGGTCAGATGGGTTCAAGACTTTGAAGGGAGCCACTCACAATGATAATCCTTGGGCATTCAGTGCCATAAGCGCGGGATTCGATGTATTTGAGAAGGTACCTATAGCATATTCAGCGACATTGAACTTACTCTAACAAGGCATACTCACAGTCTGATCGCTTGCAACATCAAGTGCCCACCGTTGGGACGCGAAAGCAAACGGACGTTTCGCCCAATTGAGAAGACAATCAATTCTCCACGATAAGCGATGTGCGACATGATGTCGAAGAGATTTGCGTTGGCCTCCTTCTCAGGATCCATGTAACCGACGATGAGGTAGCTGTGTCGTCCGACGATCACCTTAGCCGAGTGACACGGTATTGCACCATGATTACTGAAACACGCGGAGGTGTCGACTATGGGAAGAGTGTTGGGCTGGTCGACCAGGAAAGTTACTTCGCAGGAGGTGAGTCGCCGTCCAGATGAAAGAGTAGCGTAATGATATCCCTTCGCAGTAATTCGCTGCAAAACAATGTCAGTGTCTCCCCGATATGATAGCAAGTAGGCTGGCTTACCGCGACGGGTCCTTGAACTTGTTGATTCTGCAAAGCCGAGACCATCAATATTCACTGGCGGACGAATTGTTGATGAAGCCTTACCGCCATCTGCTCCAAAAGACGTCTGAAGGTGAGTTCTGTATGAGACTTCCCTCCAGTGGCCGTCCTTTATTCTTATCTATGCGAAATCCCTGCAGTCGTAGTCGAGTTTCACTAGTACACGTGCATGAGAGCGTGCTCATGCACTGATCCCTTTCATCTTTGGTCCGCTGCTCCCCTCCACTGCCTGCTGGCGAATAAAATCGTCTCAGCCCCACAGAATTCCGCATTCCTCGGCTGACAGTCTCGATAAATTGGGTTTAATGGACAATATCTTCGGGCGTGCCTAACAGGATGCTGCCATGATCCTTTTCGACTTGTATCGGCTGACACGCGGTATGCCTGGGATATCGACTTGAAGATCAGCTCCGGTGGAACGTCTCGTAGAAGTCTGAGTTCCAGGTGGCGGCCATGGACAACGAGGCGATTTTATTCGAATCATGGTGGTCATGAGTCACTGTCGTTCTCCGTGAATCCTCGATATGTTCCCAAACTCGTTTTTTTGGGGGTCAAGTTCACCTTATTACTGGTGCTGCAACCCCAACCTCCAGATTACTCTCTCCTAGACATCCTTGTCGCTGCTGATATTCCCATGTTTTTACCCCTACCTCGTTTTGTTGATGGGCGTTCCAAGCTACGCAAACTCGCCAGCTTCCAGACAGAGTCTCTCGGCGTACATTGCATCCAACTGTCTTTAGATGGAACTTTGGTCGCTATCGGCGACGATCAAGGACGACTGGAGGTCAGTTCCGACAGGCTTCAAGCCACAATATAATTATTGACCAAGTTTTAGATACGGAGGCGTACAGGCATCGGAAGAGCTTGGCTCCTTGTCACCGTCTGCTTTACTGGTGCTCCAATCCGGGCCCTTCTCTGGCATCCTGTCATTTCCAGGACCATATTCGTCGGATCCGCCAACGGAGCTGTTCATCAAATTCAAGTAGCTGCTGGAGGAGTAAGTCAATTCAACAGATATCAGGCAGGACTGTGATAACACTTGCACAGGTTGACGCCGTCTACCATGGTGCGGTGTCTGATTACATTCATACCATGGCGATAAGCTCCAATGGAGATCAACTGGTCATCGCCCATGGGCAGCAGATTTCGTTGATCAAGGAGCCCTTCTTCTCTCGTGCGTCTTTTCTTCTGTCATTTGTCTCACACTCACGACATTATAGAGAATGGCCATCTTGGTTTGCTCGATGACATATCAATAAGTCCGCCTTCGCAGGGCGACAGCGCGGCAGGGCGTCCCCAACTAGCTCAATATGCTGTGCCCCGAGGACTTTACTTTCTAGATGACGACACTTTAGCCATCACGTTCTTCGGTAATGGTCCTATCGGGTATCTGTTCAATTCTTCACTTGGGCTCATCACGCTGAAATCTCTTCCTCCCCAGCCTTTTGTCCATCCCAACTCTCTCGGTTACTTACGTTCAATTACGTCCACGTTCTCTGTAAGTGCATTTTGAACTACGTACGTCAGATCTTAGAATTTAAATATAGACTTGGTTCATCGGCGATATCACCTTCGAAAGAGAGACTAGCAGTCATGAACTTGAGAGATGGGGTGGACTGGTACTCCCTTTCTCATCGAAAATATATAACGACTACGAAATACGTACTCACCCGGAAGCAGCCTCCTGTCAATTTGGTCGTCGATCTCGTCTTTGTTGACGAGGACACAGTGGCAGTTGGACACGTCGACGGCTCAGTACATTTAGCCACGTTCGGACACTCTTCTGTGGAACCCTCAATGACAATGACTGTTGCTACAGGTAAGATTGGTCGGCACACAACGTGATTACTATTGATAAATTTCCAATTACCAGTTCCAGTACAGACCTTGGTGAGTTTTGCCTTTGCGATCTCAGACCATTTCTGAAAGGCGATTCTCAGACCGTAGGTTTACTAGAAGGCAAGCCTCACATCTTTTCGGTCTTCCACAAGCAACCATCGCGGCCGTCTTCAGCAACTTCTTCAGTGGTCATTGGGTATATCGAAACTCCGAGTCCTCGGGTAACTCGTTCTCGGTTACTCATAAGCATTATTCAAAGATTCAAGGTAGGCTTCTTCGACTATCTCCACCTGAACTGTCAGTGACGAGATGTGAACGTAGGCTATCAATTTGTCTTTCCCTCAAGTATTGTTGATCGTCGCTGCTGCCTGTTTAGCTGTTGTGATCAAGACTTATTTCATGCCTGCTCCTCCCTCTTATCCGGCCATAGGGGACTTCAATTCTCGTCTCCTCATACCGTCGTACTCGACTTGCAAGGCGGAGACGAGTACTGTTCGACTTTTCAAGACTAGTACCGTTACTGAGCGTCCCACCGGGACGTGTATATGTACATTGACAGGGATGATACAGGTGTCATCTCAAGTTCCCACTGCATCGGTTAACTACAAACGTGTAAAATGACCGTTCTTGAGTAGTATACATTGTTCTCAAAGAAGGGAATCGGATGGCGGAGATTGATATGACCGCATCACAAGGTCGAAGCTGAGGAAGCTCGCGAGAATTACGGACAAATAATTCATATAAAGCAATAATCTAGATTAGATTAGTGGCTTTTTGAGACGTGCATTGCTACATTCGAGCCCCTTCACCCATACAACCCGTGAAATCGAGGCGCTGTGTCCATGTCGCCTACGCTAGACTCTATCCTTAACAAGATGGATTCTCAACAACGCGCAAGCCGTCCAGTGCGCTTACCGGGTCATGAACGCCCTGTATTCAATCAAGTGCAGGGGCTACCAGATGAAGATGTATGTGTTTACTACGTGGTCCTGCATTTGTTCTGACATATACTCTAGATTCTGAACAAGAATTTTTCCGAGTATCTGATTTTGGATGATGAAGAGCAGGGGCAGGCCGGCCGCCCAGCTGCTCGAGCTCCACAGGATGCCCTCTCTGCTTCGGTTCGGAGAGCGCATGGAGCTCCTAGCGAGTCCATTAGCGAAATATTTTCCTCAGTCGAGTAGGTCATATTCAGCCAAGCTTCCAATTCAATATTCTGATGAAGCGTGCAAGTTCACCCATATCCAGTTCCCGATCCTCAATTGCAGACGATATTTCCAGGGTCCAGGCGCACATTGATGACAATTTGTGAGGCTCTCAGGCCGATTGAGCCGCACAAAGCTGATACATTGTGTTCAGGAATATACTCGAAGAGGGTATCCAGCTTTGCGAACGGACTTCGCAATATATGTGAGCCTTCTTGCACTCTCAGGGAACCTGATCCAAATGAATCAGTGATTTTATTAGCGAAAGCATTGGGCAGACTGCAGGAGCTGCAGATAGATTATCAAGGTAGGCTCTGTATTTGGATCGATAGTCGTGGCTTAATTTCGATCTAGAATGACAAGCAACCTCGTTAACAGTGCAAACGAAGCTCGACGAAGTAACGAAGGTACGCCTCGCCTCGCAAGTGCCGCCCTGGAAAGGTCCACTACGCCGACTACTCCCATACACACGGTGGCACCGCAACAGGCTCCGCCTATTCCAACACCGTCGAGCCCTATCAATCATGATCAGCGTACCACTCCTGATAGGCCACTGACTCCTACACGCATGCCGACCCGTTCTCTGGAGTCCCAGGTAATCACGATCGCACAACCTACTGATAATCCTGTCAGGGCTATTGACTCGCATGCAGCAAACAACCCCGATGTACAATTTTCGGTAAGATAAGAGATCCATAGATCGTCATTCCTTATCGTCTGATTACACGAAGATTTTCGGCGATATCAAGCATGAGCCTTCGGATGTCCAGAACCCAGTTAGTGATTTGATTCCGTTTCTGTCTAATTGGGAAAATGAGCATACCCCATTCCCAGGCGCAATCAATCTCCGCAGTGTCAAGTCCCTCATCGTCATCATCTCGCATTGGACAGAGGTCGTGGCGTAACGCTGGCCATGTGGGACAGGCGAAGTCAAACGGCGAATTGATACAATTTTATTACACGGTCGCTAATGGCCCTACCAAAGTCTCTGGACCGGGTCGGTGCTGTAGGCCACCTGAACCCGGCGATCTTTACTTTCACCAAGTTGGCCGGCTCAAGAAGTGCTTGGACAAATGCCAAGTATTCTTTTTCACAGGCGAAAGGGTCTGGGAAGACATCACTGATGCGTACTACACTTGGGATCGTGAACCAATCGATCACCCCACCTACCTCGGTTATGTTCTCAACGTCCTCGACAAGGACCTGCTGCCCAGCTATGTCCAAACCAACACCTGGAAAAATTACAGAACTCAGCATCTCAATCGCAATCGGATGAACATCGCCGCGGCTACGGATTGATGGGAAATGTGGCGCTATAGTCTGCTCACTTTTGGTGTAATGATAATCGCAACGTCTATAGAACGTGTCATTCCATACTTTTGATTGCACAAAGATCCTTCTCGGTTGCTATTTGCTAATTCCGCTAATACTGCGGATGTTGTTCCCCATTGTTCTCTCGATTAGGGCATATGTCGGTTGAATACAACGAGATGTACATGTCGAAATTTCCAAATAGTATCACCTGCGACATGATCACAAGGACCCAGCGTGCTTCGTCACAGCTAGTTTACAAAGGTCTGTCATTCCGAATGTCTCCTGGATCAGTATTTCTCACATCACTGCTCTAAGGCGAAAACATTAATTATTTGCGAACGGGGACCTCAGCTTGACGTCGTGGTGATAATCATCCAAAGCAGTTTTCGTCCGATATAAGCAACGCCCGAATTGGTCGGGACGCATGGATGTTTAGATTGAGTCCTATTGGACCTACTTAGTGTACAACAAAGGGTAGTAAAATTTGTGGGCACCAGTAGACGCCCTAGTTCAAAGGATATGACAAAATTCTCAAGGGCAACTTGGTGATGGCGAGTTAACGCACCGCAATTCTTTTATCTTACCTTGTCGGGTCTTAGATCCACCCTGAACAAAGCAAGGACTCATGGCCTTGCACGATGCACCTTCGATTGCACGTTGAGACTACTCGTATTTTCTATCCCCATTTTGCTTTTTCGACTACACACGCCAAAAAATTATGATAGGGACTGTAATGTGTCGGGCTATAGCTAACAGGTGTTCAAGCTGCTACTCGTTTTTATCCTATTATTGGCTCCAAGTTCGCCTGCCTCCCCGCAGACTATCGTTAGAATGTCGTTCCGCTCGAACGATAGCTCACAGTACAGTCGGTCGTCTCGTAGGCCCCATCCTTATTATTCTGGTAAGCCTTTGACATCGTACCAAGACACAATATTCACGGATACTAGCACGGGGCTCACCCCCTCCACCATCGCCGACGATCAGCTCATCAAGGGGCACTAGCTTTGGTACAGCAAGGACATCTTTTGGTGATCAAAATTTTCTGCCCATGACAAAGTCTCTGACAATCACGTAGAGCAAGTCCGCGGAATGCATATCTTACAGACACAGGATCAAACCAGTGCTTTTGGAGGCACCGACGTCAATATCCAACAACGAAAGACACCCCTTGGATTCTCAGATCACTCCGTATCATCTCCCGGGTCCATCCTGAAGAAACGAAAGAAATTTATCAAGGTTCCGTCAGGCCGATTGGCGCAACGAACAAGCAGTGATCCTTATGACGGCGAGGATGAAGATGATGCCTGTGACAAAGGAAATATAGATTCGGATGTACGTCTGTGGTTACAGTAATTTCGGACTGTCTCACT
This sequence comes from Gymnopilus dilepis, assembly GCA_002938385.1. Lineage (NCBI taxonomy): Eukaryota > Fungi > Basidiomycota > Agaricomycetes > Agaricales > Galerinaceae > Gymnopilus > Gymnopilus dilepis. Next base: position 7,519 of record NHYE01001284.1, on the reverse strand, counting down.
GAGTGTCGCCGCAGCCTCGACATCGTTCGGTTGCTGAAGATAATTTCGACTTTGACCCTCATTCGCAAGCCCCGCCCCCTGTTGATCTACAGATGATCTTTGGAGAGATTACCAGACTAGGAAAGCTGATCGAAAATATGGACGCTGAGAATCGAGCTTCCGTGGAGAGCATAAACAGACGCATTGCAGAACTGGAACAAGAGAAAGACATCGCCATTGCTAGGCCCGTTGCCGACCAGGCCCCCGCTTCTCCAGCTGCACGACACGACGACCGTCCATCCACCCCGGCCCGAGCGGTCAGTCTAGTTGAATCGAGTCCTGAACAACGCGACGAGTATGCGGTGAAGCGCAGAAGTGATGAGCAGAATGAATTCCTGGTTCGTAGTCAACACAGTCCGCACAAATAATTCTGACGGTGCTATACAGGAAAGTATTCGTGATCGTCTCGAGGAACTATTGGGAGAAAATATCTTCGACAAGCATATTGAACCCACAGCCATGAACAATTTTCTACGAGATTGGAGCGTAAAGTCTGATTATTCCACTCCCCGTTGTTGCGAGATCAGCAGCTTCATGGTCGATTTGTCGTCAACTCCTCACTCGCCCTGGAATTCCTCGGCTGCAGAAATTTTTACTGACGACTATATTGCCCTTCACAAGCTTGTGGACAACCCTCACAACCGCAAGATCATCAAAAATGCTTTCTTCAATAGAGTCAAGTCTCTCTTGGCGGAAGCTAGACTCAGGCGCCGAGGGAGCCATCTTAGATCTCTTGCGAAGAGAAATGCGAGGCGATATCAAAGAAAACTGAATGTACGTCTTTTATTATCAAGTTGTAACTACGTCACTAATCTCAATGAAAGCTCTTCAGACGGCGTCGCAAGACCCTGTCTACCCATCCGCTGCTTCGTCCTCACGTCAAGATGCTTGATAATTTCGGACCTGATGGTATGTCGGACGACGAGTCTGATAGAGAAGGCATCCAAATTTCATCTCGTCCGGACTATCGCCTAGAGCAACACCTTCCGAGGTTCCACGTTGTTGTTCCGGCGTGGCGTGCTCAGGTCGTCACACAGTGGCTGGCGGCTATTGACACACTGTATGTGAAGCTCATCCGAAGTTCAAAACTACGGGGCTCCTTCCCACATATCAGAGAGCGAAGTGATTCGTGTGTCAACTGGGCAGCGAGGTGCGTTAAGGGTCTGCCGGTCAATGCGTATGATACCATGTGGCTGGTTGGAAAGGATCAGAAACAAATCAATGTTTTGAATGAGCAATATGACTTTGGGCTCAATGTAGGAGAAATTATGTCGTTGTACCTATGATTCGAACAGTATCTTTTTCTGCCATAATTTCGGCAGGCGATTCGCGATCGGGTGGCCTATTTTTGGGCTATGTAATTTGGCTTGACCACATGTCTATCGGCGCCATATTTGCTGCTATATCTCAAATTGGATCCAATGGCGTAGCTGACTGTCCCCAGGCAGATCTAGAGGATGTTGAGGCGGGGCTCCGGAGCAGTCAATGACATCACCAGCTATAGATAATCCCAATGACCGTCTCTTATCTAATCGAGCTTCCCGAAGCACTAGCTAGCTCTACTTGGACATAGTTGCAGACATATGAGATTCTAAGGACTCCTTTCGGGTATGTATTGTCATAAAAATTGTCATGTACCAAGACTTCGTTAGAGCAAGTAGGCCTAATCAATCCTAGAGAACGGGTTCTAATTTTGGACGCGTTTTTGAGGGGGCGTGACGCAAAGATGCCAGCCCTAAACACGCTGTAGCTCAACACGTCGACGCGTGTCCAGTACGGATTTTTTTCTCTTTCTCAATACCCATTACATAGTGGTACATAGCAGCAATCCATTAACCTCTCAAGACTTAAGTTCAGAGCGTAGTAGACTACTAAGAACCAGAAAATGTCTGAAAAATCGGTAAAGAGAAGAAAATTAGGCCATGTGAGTTTGGTCATGACATCGTGTTAGCGACACAGGATAGTGAAGTGGGACTGACCAGAAGATGGGACAGAACCCATTCATCGACGACCAAGCAGCGGATGACGACGACGATGGCGATGAAATTCTTGGAGAAGGCGAAGGTACGTGTGCTATTCTTGGTGGACATCATCCAGGCTGATAGTTATAGACGACTTCGACGAGAACGACGATATCTTGGAGTCTGGCGCAATACATTCCAGGTTATCGCTACGGATGGAGAAAGACGCTAACAATATTCCATGGGACGAACTTATCGAGAGGGCCAAGACCAGATCCCGATTCAGGAAAGACGAAATAGATGGAGAAGACGACAATAAAGTATTGGAGGAAGGAGACATTCTTTGGGAAATAGGCTGCAAGGTAATCAATAATGGTTCTGTTTCCTGATGCTACTCATACAATTTACGTAGGTTGGGTACGAGGATATCGCCGCGTATAAAGTTCTCCAGGCTTCTGTGCAAGGCACAATATTAGCGCGGTCCGTTATAGCTCATCCTGCTTATCCGGGTCGAGTCTTCGTCGAAGTGAACACGATTTCCGAGGCTCGCTCAGTAGCCACAGCTATTGACGAGCTCAATAGATTTATGATAAGGCTGGTTCCCTTCGAGGACATGTCTGCCATTCTTCATGTCAAGAAAGGTCCTTCTCTTCGATCATGGGCATGGGTCCGAGTTTGCGACCGGCGCAAGAGGTGGGCGAAATATAGAGGTGACGTCGGGATCGTTCGAACAAGGGATGAAAACGACCTTGATTCACGACGTTTCAGCAATAGAAAATTCATCTATCTTGTACCCAGACTTTTTTTCCCTTCCGATACTGACCAAACATTCTTCCCGCCTCCGCAAAGACTCGCCACTCGCCATACACTCCACCAGCAATTTGGAAAACAATTCATTGATTTCAATCTCGACGGTCGGATTGACGACCCACTGACTTTGACCTTTCAAGGCGAGGACTACGACGCCGAAAGGGGGCTTCTGGTCGTTGAGGCAGAAAATATTGCCGTTGTAGCTGAACCCGGTCTATTGCCCACTCGTCACGAACTGCGACTCATCTATGAAACAGTCTTCATTCCGCGACATGTATACTTAGAGACTGCGGCGGCACTTGAAGCCAGATCTCTTGTAATCGGCACGCGAGTCAAGGTCAAGAGTGGAGATTTCAAAGGGCTGGTGGGTGTGGTACGCGATAGGAACGACGACGTCGAAGATTGCGCTGTGGAATTGCCCTCGCAGGGACTCATAGAATCCATTCCTGTACGAAACCTCAGGGCAGAATTTCGTTATGGCGACAGACTGAAAGTCATCAATGGAAATCATAAGGGAATGGTCGGATGGGTTGTCGACATCGAGCCCGAAACTAATAATGTTGTCGTGGTGAACGCAGAAGATACTCTGAACAAGGTCAAAAAGGCAGACAAATTTGATCCTAACACGCCTGCCACAGCTACGGTGCGCCAATGCCAATAGTCAGTGTCAGATTGACTTTTGGGATCTGACTTCGTGATTTTGTTATTCAGGCTGTCTTATTGCCTGGGGATGTAATCTTTCATGAGGACGATACGATTCCGACTACCCTGAGACCTCAGCAGGCTATACGCCGGACATGCAACTTAGGTCCTCGAGATCGCAATCATAAATACATTGGTAAACATGTTACTGTCATCAACAAAAGCCAATGGAAAGGGTATAGAGGTATCATCAAGAATACAAGCCCTGACGGCCTTGCATGGGTTGAATTAGAAGCGACCTTGATAGCACATAAACGCACTCAAATCATTAGATTGGAGCAACTTGAAATGTACGGTCCTTTTTCTTTTGATGGTTTAGCATTGACACTGAAATTATTCTGTCTAGACGAAAGGCTGATCAGGACAAAATTCCGGCAAATCTAGAGGGCGACCATCGGTCAAGTACTCCAGATGTGGTAATGCCTGATTCGGGCATGGGAGATCAAGGTTCGCGAACGCCTTTGCCCGAGCCCAGCACTGAAGAGCTTTCACCGGCTTGGGATGCTTCTTCAATGTCACCGCGTCCTACATCTCGGTCTCAAGTTGACCCCGCACAAGATTCTTTTCCGCAGCCTCCGCAAATGTCACAGCTCTCACCCCCCGAAAACTTGGATTTGACTACATCAGAAGGACAAAGCCCAGCGAACAGCCCTCCTGCTGAAGCGTCTCGGCGGCCGCTCCACTGGTTGCAGGACAAAACCTTGGCAAAATCACGTATCCAATTGCAAAGAGCAGATAAAGATGATACAATACTCGAATTTTTGAAGGTTGACGGTAACCTTGCACTGGTACGAGAAGGCGGGAAGCAATTGCAGGAAAGCATATACGACCTCGTCGCAGTGCGGCCGCACAAGATCAATGACTGTGTCATTGTTCTTTCTGGAGCGAACAAGGGAAAACTCTTCAAGGTCAAAGAATTTCGAGACGACGGGCAATGTGTGATCCACCAAGTTGGGAAGAAATTGCTTAAGGGGGAGACAGATCCTCTTCAGCCTATAGGAGAGCTGGCGCGCACATTTCTCTTTCGATGAACTAGCAATTTCGAGGTACTTGACTTGTGGGATTTATGCCTTTCTTCAAACCTATTCCATTGAACTTTATCCTGCTCGATGTACATAGTCGTACCACGGTCACTTGTAAATACAGTCTTTTCATTGTCATTGGAATCCGTCAATTCGAGGCGCGACCTTACCCTATCACTTGAGACGGCAATCACTCGGCAGTCCTGCCGGCCGTGTGATTATATTATGAATATCTCCTGATTGACATCCGTCATAAAAGATGCGATTTCATTCGAAATTAGAGCCTGGAGTATATTGCAAATAATATCAAGGCTAAAGGCGCTGTCGATCTTAGGTAAAAGATTATTTTGAAGATAAAAAATATATTTTTCTAATTTAATCAACGATATTATAAGCCAATGCCCGCAGTGNACTCACGTACTTTATCGCTATTCCACTATCAACCTCAGACACCGGAAAAACACCCAGAAACACCTGCTACTCCGAGCGGCGTATTCCTACAGCACTCCTACACTCTGCCGTTGCCACAACGTGTTGCCCTTGACGTATGAATGTCTGTGCCTCGTCACTTGGTTTTCAAAAGGAACAAGATCCCTGTGAGTCACTATTCTTGATTGGCATTCCTCTTTGCTCAATCTAAGATATACCATAGTGGCCTTTCTTTCTCCAACACGTAAATTAGTCATGTTCGTGCCAGGTTGAATTACTTTTTTAGGCGTGGACATCATTGGCTTTCGCATGTCATCGTAATCAAATGGTTCGTCATGAATTGCTTCAACTTTCTGGAGCTGATGCACTCCTGCTCTTTAGTCTGTCTTTTTGCCTCCACCTCTTGCGTCTGTCGACGTCCCGCTGCTTTCCCATGCGAGCCGAACCGCTTCCATTGCCACATCTCACCAACGTTTCTTCACAGTCGCCGCGTCGGCGCCAACCTGGCGACTCTAGCTTCCTGGCAACCTCGCCTTGCTTCGAAGGTCGACAATCAAGTCACGGAGGTCCGAGAGTTGCTCGCGGACACATAACCTCTCTTTGCGACGATTCGACATAAGTCGGGCAATTTCTGCTTTCAATCTCGTGTTCTGACTCTCAAAATGCAGAATGCGTTGCTGAGGGTGCTTTTATGTCACTCTCGGCGTCGCTTGTTTCAGCCAGTGTCAATTTCATGCTCGCGGTTGGTGAAACCAGGTGCTTTGAGCTGGCGAAATGGCAGCGTGAGGGAGCCGACGCTATGAGCGTAGCTACATCTGGCGATCATTGCTGAGCTGCTTAATCAACAGGGGATTGTTTAAAGAGAGTGTAGGAAATTCATGTTTGCTATTTTTGCGAGTAGACGTCGTTGTACTTATGTAATCTCACCTCCCTTCATGTACAATATTGTTATCATTTGTTCGTCGATCAATTCTATGCCAACAAAACATTATCTATGGATGTATCTATGTGCAATAAGGAGTTGGGTATTCAACCCTCAGCAAATCCTTGATGAGAAGTCCATCTCCAATGCAAACCGTCGCTCAATTCGAGCAAATTTGAAACATGCAGGGGGTGCACATCGGCTGGAGGGCAGTAAATCGATGAGGGGAAAGTTGGGACCGGGCGTTCCAGCTATGACATGGATCCTCATGGGTCCCACAATCGTCCACGGTGTTACTGTTGGCACCAATGTGCTACCCGTTGCCAAGCGAAGGAAGGTTTTAGCCCGCGAGAGGCCGTCCGGCAAGCGATGGTGGAAAGGATAACCAATGCCTCTGAAATGACCACCGGAAAGAAGAGAGGAGTCTGGCCCCCTGCATACGGCATGATGATTCGAGCGACTTCAGGAGGGAGGAAGAAGGTAGAAAAGATGCCGTTACCCGTCATGCATTCATGGCTGGCGGAGGTTTGAAGACGTCGTCATCGATTGATGCTCAGCTAAATTCATAGAATTCAATTCCATGTTATTCATCTACGATAATGAAGTGGACGATACCTTGTAATTTATCGAGCGAGGTCTTGCAAGTTAGGGAAGCCGAAGCCAAGAACCTTGCCCACCTGCTAGAAGGAGATAAGTGTACAAGTAGCAGGGCGTTGACATGCTGTATCAGAATCACGTCAGGACTTCATGATTGTATTCCACCATACTGGTGATACCCACGATTTCAACAAGTGGCTTGGTCGCAGCAGTAAATATTACAACAAAGAGATCGAGAAACATTTCAACTCTACATAGCAGCAAAGGTCAGAAACATGTTTAACTCGTCCCAACTGACAAGACGACGTACTCTGGGCGAAAGAGCTTATCCGGACCCCCTTGACCAGCGCAATTCAAGTCGATCAACCTATTGATTCTGAATTGACGTGCGGAGACTCTATGTTCAGCTGGAGCCTCAGATCATTTCTACTCACGAAAAATATGGTACACGTCTGATGAAGCTCAAGAGCGTCGACGGATCGGCATAGCATCGGGAAGAGGGCTTCAACCACTGTCGAAGCAGATGGCAGGACTGTGCTGCTCGCCTCGTCAATGTACTCGAGTACGTTCTAACTTCTAGAGGGGGACGGTGAGTCCTACAAAGCAAAAGAGGTTGGAGGAGCGAATCAGGATCGAAGGGGAGGGAAGGAAACGTACCTTAGACGACCACCTGCATAGGTTATTATCATGTATGGACCTTCCCATGTTGGCCCAGTGAAAGATATGCGCACCTAGTATACTGGTCTAGCGGGCCGGGAAGGGGGCACTGGTCTGTTGGGGCGGGCGATGGTAAACAAACATCAACATGCCCGAACATTCGTGGTCCGGGGCGGTATTTTGAGTGGTGCTCGTCGTTGGCGCCGGCTCTCAGGACATGTGAGCGCCATCGATGCGAACCAATTTTCCGGTACCTAAATATGTCCTTTGCGCCGCCGAGGGGAGTCAGGAAGGGATGGATTGGCGAGGTCGGTGGTGGATGCGCTTTTAACTGTATACTATCGCTTGTTGGGAGTTTGAAACCGAGACAAAGAAAAATC
>NHYE01001283.1:0-40931 GCA_002938385.1 Gymnopilus dilepis | reverse complement strand
TGTAATCTAGACGCGAGACGGTCCGGAAAGTGGCCACTGCCACATGCTGACTAAGCACATAGAATGATGCCCGTCGGGGGTCGACAGCTCGTCGCAAGCTTTACTCTACTTAAATCCCTCATAGTATACCTACGTCCAAAATGCTGGCGGCGTTCAGGAAAGCGGCGTCATTGACGCGTGTACGCAACATCATCTACTCACTCTTGAACCTTCTGACACCTTGTTAGGCTGCATCTGCAGGGCAGAGGCGGTTCTTGTCGATACATGAATACCAATCCATGAAATTACTCAACGACGTTCGTTTCTGGCACTCATGTTAAGACGCATTTTTTGACGCTTCTGCTGGTAGTATGGTATTCCGACGCCGAAGAGCATTCCCGCAAAGACACCTCAAGAAGCTTATGACGTCGCTCGTAATTTTGGTAGGACTATTATTCGGAAGCTGTTAATCGACCTAACTTGTTTGCTGAAGGTACTGACAAACTTGTAATCAAGGCTCAAGTGCTCGCGGGTGGTAGGGGCAAAGGAAAATTCGACAATGGCTTCCAAGGCGGTGTGCATACAGTCGACAGGTCAGCAACATTCAGTTGCCATGATTATGCCTTTTGAACTCTTTCACGGTGCAGTCCTGCTCAGGCCAAGGAAATTGCAGAGAAAATGATCGGTTCACATCTGATCACCAAGCAGACGGGTGGTCATGGAAGAATTTGCAATGCTGTCAGTGTTTTCTGATAAAGTGTCCATGTCCAGAGGGCTTGGCTCACCTTCCTGCAGGTCATGTTGGCTGAACGCAGACAACCAGCCCATGAATATTATGTTGCTGTACTGAACGACCGTGCATCAGGCGGTGTCGTGCTAGTCGCTTCGGCGCAGGGCGGCATGAATATCGAAGAAGTTGCCGCCAAGGATCCTAATGCCATCATCACGACTCCCATCAGCTTTGAGAAAGGGCTGTCGCGTGAAGAGGCTCTTGCAGTTGCTCAGAAACTTGGCTTCAAGGATGAGAAAGCACAGTCTCAGGCTGCTGATACCTTCATCAAATTGTACCGCATCTTCAAGGATAAAGACGCCACCCAAATTGAGATCAACCCCATGGCTCTGACTACAGATGGCGAAGTCCTGTGGTAAGTATAGTGTAGGTTTCCAAGCAATTTGCACTCAAAACTATGTAGCATGGATGCAAAGTTTGGCTTCGACGACAACGCCGAATTCCGTCAAAAGGATATTTTCGCCCTGCGTGACATTTCTCAGGAAGAGCCATCAGAAGTCGAAGCGCAGAAAGCCAATCTCAACTTCATCAAATTAGATGGTTCAATTGGATGCCTCGTGAACGGCGCAGGCCTTGCTATGGCCACTATGGATGTGCTTTCACTTCACGGAGGCAACCCTGCCAACTTCCTTGATGTCGGCGGGTGAGCTAGATTTTTCTTCTCAGCCTTTGTCATTCTCAAAGTCTTCATTCAGAGGTGCTACACCTGAGACCGTCAAGAAAGCCTTCGAGATTATTGTCTCGGACCCTAAAGTCAAGAGCATATTCATTAACATCTTTGGCGGTGAGAAACTTCGGCTGCTAGCTTTATGACTGCTTAGCATTTTAATATACAGGTATTATGCGATGCGACTATATTGCTGAGGGTGTCATCAAGGCTGCCAAGGAATTGAATCTATCTATTCCCCTCGTTGTTCGCCTCAAAGGCACAAAGGAAGCTGAGGCTAAGGAGTGAGTGGACACATTGCAGGACTTTTATAAGTGGCTAAAAGTTTTCTTCAGGATGATAAGGGCCTCAGGGCTGACCATTATTCCTTTCGATAATTTAGATGAGGCTGCAGAGCAAGCCGTCAAGTTGGCCGCTTAGATTTATTAGAGGGATCTTTCTTTTAATTTTTCACCCTTTCACTCATAATCATGCGGATGTTTAAAAGGCTGTGATATAACGTACTGGAACAACAGCATATACCGTAGGGAAAGCAAATAACTAGTAAGAGGATTATGAGATAGACTGTACAGGCGACAGCTGTTCACCAAGCTGATCTGACAAAGGAAGTGGGAGCAGGGTGGAACCCACTGTGCGAGGGTGTTTGGTGATTGTTGTGGGGTTGGTGCTGCTGTGGTGGCATTTGACCATTTTCTGTGCGAGTTGGTTGACCGCGACCAGCTGAGACAGGCATGTAACTATGGCTTTGTGGGATCTGCACAGCATGAAGCATGACAGGACTGCTTGCGTACATCGCGGAGGCTGGATGAGAATGTGCATGGGACATGACCGGGCTTAAGACTGGTATACCACGGCCGCGACCACCGGCCTGGCCTTGCGGAGGAGTGTGCATCATACCAGGTGGTGGAGGTTGCGGGGCATAGCCTGGAGCAGGGTATGGCATCATCTGAGCGGGAGGATAAGGGGATGCAACAGGGCGGATCATATTCCCCGGAGCCTGCGGTGTCGGCCCAGGAACAGTCATCCACATTGGCTGACTGTACAAAGGAGTGTGGCCATTCACCTGCATTCTACTTGGGACAGGACTGGACGCCATTGGGTGACCGTAGATCACAGGGGAGGGAGAATGGCTCATCATAGGAGAGGGGTAAGGTACATATGCAGGGCGCATACCATTCTGAGGAACTGGAGAATATGCATAACTCGCTGTTGCGGCTGCGGCTGTTGGACGAGCGACAGGCGCGTTGGTCGAGGGAGGAGAAAATGTGGCGCGATGAGAAGATTGAGTAGACGATGACGATGATGTCGGCACTGTCTGAAAAGCTCTCGTTACCTCATGAAGAGACATGCGCGACGGAGCACTCGGTAATGTCGGAGGCGGAGTCTCTCCATCTTCTGACTTCACATCCTGAATGGTAAAAGGCAAGGATGTCAGGTCATCAGCAATGCCCTCCAAGGAGTTAACGGAATGTAAGTTAGACTTATTGGAAGTCTGCGACCACAAAGCCTTGATCTGCTCCGGGTCTGGAGCTCGTGCAGATGAATCCTTAACGGGTACACCCAGAGAAGACCGAGCCCAAGGGGTACTACTCTGATGGCTGGGAGAGGTGATAAGACGACCATTCTTGTGAAGAACAGAAATGTTAGTGATGGAAATGAATGTAGATTCAAAAGCAACTTTACCGATGCATCTGAACTTTCGGCCTTGTTTGAGCTTGAAGAAGGCAAAGTTCCTTCATCGCCTGAAGAAGTGCCGTTCATAGGTAGAGTATGCCCACCATGTCCATCGGAGGCTTTAGAAGTCGCTTTCTCAGCGGAGGCAGGGCTTGCCACTTCTTCCAGTTGACTCCCAACAATGAAATTTACAAGGGGCTTCACACCTGCTTCAACGACATCCACTCGGGAGTCTCGAAGGAAAGCAACAGCCGATCCCTCCGGCATTTTAGGCTGGGACCTAGGTCGCGCATTGGAGTTGGGATCTGACTTGTTCGCTTCACCAGACTTAGGGATGGAAGCGACGTTAGTTCCAGGCGGTGTAGTCTGCGGGGGAGGAGAACGACTCGTCGTGTCCAATCCCGATGCCTTGGCAGCCGATTCAGCGGGAATGATAGGCGCTACCGACTTTCTCCATGAAGCGGCGCCATCAGCAACAGTGGGCCGTCCAAAAGCACCTATACCGCTTGACTTCCCCTGCAATGATGGCACATTCACCTTCGGGCCTCTGCGTCTAGGCAGCACGACACGATATTTGTACTTCCCTTTGAATCCAGGAGGAGGTCTGCGGAAAAGGACATCATTGATCGACAGATCCCTGCGATTCATGTCGTGAATAGGTGGATCAAAAGACAGGATGTCCATGCGAGCTTGGAACGGTGGCCGCAGGAAGGCATGGAGTTGTCTTTTAGGGATATATTCTACTTGCCTTGAGACGGTAGGGAGTCGGACAATGTGTTTGGTGGATGGAGGAGTGTTTGGAGGCTGCAGTATGGTTACCAAGAATATCTCTCGAGGTTCGTCGGTGTCATCGAAACTGCGTTGCCTCAGAGCAGGAGGGACCCAGCGTTCCTTGGGAGCTAATCGAACTGGTATTTGCGGAGACACAAGATTGGCCCGCGATGATGGAAGGTCTTGATCAGCAGGGGCTGTCGCAACACTTTCCTTGGGAGTTTCTGCATGCATTCCAACCAGAACACCTTTGATCCGGGACATTGCATCATCCAGAGAAGACATGGCCGATTCCTTGTGGAAGGATTGGTTTCGAGGTGACCTGATGCTCTGGGGTAACTGCACAGTCTGCCCTCCGTTCGCCTCTTGGTGACTCAAAGGCTCTTTTGTCGAAGTTACAGGGCTATCAGGGGATACGGCACTCTCTCGGGCACGATGCTGATCTTTGCTGCCTTCAGAAATAACGCCCTCTTCTACCACGAGCGCCTTCGTTTCAGGAACGATGCGTACATGAGTCTCCTCGGCCACTTGGGAGACTTTCCTTCTCCAAGCTCCATAGCCACTAACCTTAGATACCGCCGAGCTTTCCTGCATCTCGTGGTCCTCGAAGAAATCGCTAGCAACAGGACGTGATGGCTTAGTCATAATGGTAGTACCCACCGCCGGGGTTGCACTCTGACGGGTGTTTTCTGTTCTGTCCTGTACCCCGACAAATTTGTCCATGTCCGTGAAATCAACAACCTCAAGATCGTCCTTCGAACCATCTGCAATAGACTCGATTTGCTCGGCTGCGGAAGGACCTGAAGAGATAAAGGTGGCGGATGCTGGTGGACGAGGCTGAATTTGACGAGGAGCTGCTGACTGAGGAGCGCCTGTTCTGGTGCGCCAAGATTCACTCTGCAGTGCAGGAGACGCTGGCAAAGGCGCTGGCCGCGAAGGAGTGGCAGTTGCTCGTTTGAGAGGACCCGCACGTTGTGGCTCCAATGAAGCCGATGACGAGGGCGTTGAGCGCTGCTGCATATCCTTTCCCGTAGTAGAGTCGTGAGCATTCTCTCTAGGTTTCGTGATGGAATCTGCGCTCTTCAGGGCATTTTCGATGAACTTCACAGCCTCGTTTTCCTGGATTGTCATTAGCATGTATCCACCCTGTAGAGCGATGCAAACAAACCTTTGCGGCTACTTTGGCCTTTTCATCGGCTTCCTTTTGCTTCTCTTTCTCTTTTTCTGCTTCTGCAGCCTTCATTTTCTCTTCGAGTTCAGCTGCTTTCCGTCGAGCTCGTTCTTTCTGTGCTTCTCGCTCTTGTTCTTCCTGTTGCCGTCTTTGCTTGGCCCTTTCCGCCGCTGTGTGCATAACATCCTTTCGTGCAACATCAAGATCGACTGGGGTAAGCGGCAGCGTCGCGTTCGTAGCCGATGCTGGAGACAGCACGCTCAAAGATGTATGCGACACAGCAGGAGAATGAGGAGGAACACCCGTAGAGGTTGATTGAGGTTCGGTAACATTATGTTCAGGAGGAAAGCGTCGTTCACGAGAAGGCAGTCTCTTGATAGCGGCATCGGGCGACGTTTGAACGAGATGGGGAGGAAGTTGTCGACCCTCGTCTTGAAGACGTTTCTGACCGAAATGAGATGGTGGTCTACCTACAGCCCTTCTGCTCCTGTCGTGATCGAGCTCACGACTGCTTTCTGCAACTAAGGGAGGGTGGTCCCTCAAGTTCCTAGGGCTTGGTGGAGGGCCTTCACGCCTTGAAGGGTGCTCCTTGTCTCTGTGCCTATCTCCAACATAGCCGTTGGGTGCGCCCGAGCTGTAGCCTGCGCTGGCTGCACTGAATCTTCTGCTCCGAGGACCAGAGTCGCCGCCGGACGATTTTTGTAGGACTTGTATAGAACCCTCTCTAGCACTCCTTGGCTCATGAAGGTTCGGACCCTCTTGGTGATTCGAGCGCTTCGATGCAAAAGCCCCAGGACGATGAGTTTGATTATAGGGCTCCAGTCGATTGGAACGTTCATTAAACAGCACTCGGGAGGAATCTTTCGGAGAATGCGTAGAATGAGAGATAACAGGCGAAACGCTAGGGCTCGTGACCACATCTTTAGATCCTGATGCAGGCGAATTTCGCGACTTTGGCCAGCTTCGATCAAAATCGTCGACAAATCGTTCTTCTTTACTCACAGGACCTGCTAAAGATTCTTTCTGCAGTGTTTCATCAGCATGTCCACGGGACAAACCTCGAGCTGGCGAAGCACCGGTCTGCTCGGCGGATTCAATTTTATACTGACGACCATCGCCGAACTCAATAACGCCGTCTAGGAAGTTGTCGTCATCTTCTTCCATCTGCGTACTAGTTAGACCTTTGGGTTGTGACTAGTGCGAAAGAACATACCTCGTCCCAGTGATGTACGTTGGGGTCCAAGTGCACACCACGGAAAGCGTCAGCCTCCTCTAACCGCAATTGTCTTGCAGCTGTGGCAGGCGTAGCCTTAGGTTCCTCGGGTACTTTAGTCTGCTTTCGAGCAGAGGTGACTGCATGATTCGACGTGAATACGTGTGATAGCTCCTGCGAAGGAAGAAAAGACACTAACCATTCGCTACTTCGGCAGCAGTCGGGAAATCGTTGGACGCGATATCTGGTCGAAGAGGAGCAACTGTGGGAGGCTTGACATTTCCCCATACGGGTTTGCCGCCTGCGACCTCTTTCTGAGGTGGGGCATTTGATGCCACAGAACCTCTTGGCTGAGGGTGAATAACCTTTCCTACGTGTGGCAACTGAGGAGCACCTGTCGCTGATGGTTGTGCCAGAGGAGCAGTCGGTAACGGAGATGTGCTGATGGGCGAGTTGGACGCTGTAGCAGGGGACGGAGCGACGGATGACGGCCGCGACCATCCTGTAGCAGAAGAAGTGACGGCCGGGTTAGCAGTCAGTTTGGTGGTGACGAGGCGGGAGTGTGACGAAGTAGGTTGAATAGAGGGACGCGCTATGATTAGAACAAATGCAGGTCAGAGGCGAAATGCAAGAATGTCAAGTTAGATCGAGTAACGTACCCGCTGGACTGCCTGCTTTTGCAATGGAAGAAGCTGAAGAGCCAGTAGAGCCAGACGCTGTGTTCTTCTCCAGAAACTTCTTGTTGATGTTCGAAGCGCTGAACCGTTTTGGATGGGGCGCAACAGGTGTTAATGAAGATGTTTGGACATGATTTGAGCTCGAAGGCGCAAGAGAGGGTCGAGCGAGAGGTGCATTTACACTTGGCTGGGCAGCAGTTGGATTTTGTGACTTCTCCAGTCGTGGGTCGGCTGGTGCACTAGTGGGAGTAGTCTGCGCCGCCTGCCCTGGCCCAGAGGGCCCGGACCCGCCCTCACGCCCCTCCACCACCTGTTCTTTCACCTCCTGGCCAGTCGTATCCGATTCAGCCTGAGCTACCTGGGTAGGTTGTGCCATAGACGCGTCGCAACACGTCTGTCTCTTTCCGACTTCCTGTGAGATTTACTGAACCACAACGCAACGGAGAATACATGACAGAGGCCATATAAGGGTCAGTTCTACGGCAGTGTGGAAATGGACATGTACTGACCTGGGGATTATACCGCCAGTGGAGGAAGAGGAATATGAATTCTCAAGCCTCTGTCCTCTTGCTAGCTGTTCGTCGGATCCGGCGATCATTATTTCCAAATTTAGAAGCTGGGCGGTTTGGACCGGAGGCGAAGCCTGCACTTCCACTAATTTCAAAGCAGAACCCGCGGGGCCTATGCTGGCATAGCCTTCAACGGACATCGATTATATTACGGTAAATACATGTACAGGTCAGGGAATGATACAAAATAATGAGGTGGTGAAACAGCTTAGAGCTGCGCCAGTTCTGCTTCCTTCTTGTTCAACCTCTCGATCTCCGCATCAAGAGCAAGGTTGGCCATTTCAATCTGCAGAATGCTGGAAATAAGTTCCGTCCAGCGTGTTTCGAGGGACGTTAATTGTTGCCCGAGCCGATCCTATAAATCGCACAGATGTCAAGCAAGGACGACAGAATGGACTCCTTGTTCTTACCTGGGTATTTTTACGTTCACGATTGACCTCGATGGTCATTTCTCTGAGCTCTTCAAGGGCTTTCTCAACATTTTTAGCTGTGGCCTCTAAAAGGTAGTTCTGGATACGCCAGGCGTTGGCGCCATAAGTCTGTAGTAAAGCGAGATTCTGTTGTCTTGTTTTGTACATGTCAGCTCAGTTTGTGAAATTTACAGAAGGGAACTGAATACCTTATACGTTGATGCTGTAGTTGAGCATGCGCATTGTCTAATGCGGCTCTCCATTCTTCATCCGTACCAGGCGTCGATATCGGGGCAGGTAGAGAATACCGTAGAGTGTCAAGTTGAGGAAACGGCTTATTCGCAGCGACGCGCTCAAGTTCTGCTTTTAGTACAGGATTGTTCTGTCAAATAAGGTCAGAGTAAGTTGATTGTAGGTGAAAAACTGCTGAGAGGCGCTCACGAACAGCGAACAGTTCTACGGGCGGTGGGACGCGAGGATGAAGTGTTTGAGGTGCTTTGAGTTCACGAGCCAACTCTTTATCAACTTTTTCTTTTAGATGAGGGTATTTCTGAAGATCGTCGTCATAGTAAGGCAAGGAGTCGAAAATTGGAGTAGCCGCAGAGGCTGTCGTGTCTGAGGCCATGCCAAGGTACAATACGAGTGAGGCAGTATGTGAAAGGTGGGACAACGAACGGACCGGCAAAGTCCGACCAGGATTCCGCTGCCCAAAGTTGATTTCGTGACGACCACCTCTTCCAAAATGTCGCTCCGCGCTGCTGTCAGGGCAGGTCGCGCTCTCAGAGCCGTGTCCTCTAGGCCTGTGACGTACCAGGCAGCTGTTATTCGGCGGCATATTCACTCCTCAAACCCGTCTCAAGGTAAGCGGCGAAACCCGTCATTGCCACGCCTGGTCTACTAAACATCCTGGGTAGCGTCGACACCACCTTTCTCCGAGAAGACCTCCCCAAATCCAACTGTTACCCAGTATGGGGAAACTACAGAACACTTGCATACTTATGGATCCTACCTCATGCAATGCTTGCCCAAATTCATTCAGCAGTTCTCCGTTCTGAAGGACGAATTGACGTTATATATCGCGCCCTCTGCCGTTGTTCCTGTTTTGACATTCCTACGCGACCACCAACAGTGCCAGTTCAAGTCGGTCATGGATATTAGTGGCGTTGACTTCCCCGAACGAGAGAAGAGGTTCGAAGTCGTGTACCATCTTCTTAGCATCAAGTATGGTGGCCGAATCAGGGTCAAGACGTATGCTAGTGAGGCCGATGCTGTTCCCAGTGCTGTTGAAGTTTTCAGGGGCGCGGACTGGTATGCTAATAACTCTCCATTGCACTTTCCTTCTAAAAGACGCCTTTATAAGGTACGAACGTGAAGCTTGGGATCTTTTCGGCATTTTCTTCGAAAATCATCCTGATCTGTTCGTCACTTTTCCACTCTTGCTGTATTTCTAATCGATGACATGCATCTACAGCCGTCGTATTCTGACTGACTATGGTGCTGTGCGAGTCTCTTTCTAATGGGATGCATATTTGACCCCTTCTTTAGGTTTCGAAGGCCATCCTCTGCGGAAAGACTTCCCTTTAACGGTACGTTCATCGAAACGAACGCTTATTTTCAGTGGTTCACGGCTCTTGCAGGGTTATTCGGAAGTTAGGTATGACGAAGAACGCAAACGCGTCGTATACGAGCCTCTCCAATTAACTCAAGCATTCCGGTAAGTTTTTTTTTATATTTGACTGCATTATACCGTCTGACAATGTACCTCTGCAGCAATTTCGAGTCTCTGTCTCCCTGGGAGCAAGTCGGAGATGGCACAAAACCACGCAAGCCAGAAGATTTCAAACATCTTCCTCCTCCCGCTCCAAAAGAAGAGGCCAAGAAGTAGACTATGACCCCTGCACACATGCGTATAGACACATCTGGCAATAAGACCGCTTTGCAAATTGTTATTATTGATATTTGCCGCTTGCGTGAAGTTGCACACACGCACGACAGAGATAGAATTACATATCTGTGACGACCATATAACAGACAACGCTACTTAGGTATACAGGCGTATAGCAAGGATATCGGAGTATTCGGATGCCTCACGATGTCCCTTCGGCCTTACTCTCGATCTGACTGGTTTCCTCGGTTGACGATCCCTGCCCTGCACCTTCCTTCGATCCCCAACCCATCCGCGCAACCACGTATTCCTGCCCGATAACCTCAACACCAATTCTCAAAGCATCGGCAATTAGGTCTTCGACCCAATCATACTCGTCCCAGAAAGATAGCCATTTGCTAGGGACAGTTTGAGTCACGGTTGTATGTGTGAGTTTATGCTGAGGGTCATAGAGATATATAAGAAATTGCAAATATTGAGCCGTTTCTTGTGAGGAATCCGAAGATGATGGTCGTTGAGCGTATGTTGAAAAGTAAGGCTGGATTCGGAGATAGACATGGGAATAAGTGGTTGCAGTGTTGGGATTCTTTGTCACTGCAGTAGCTTTGCTATTCTTCTTGATCACATCTTCTATATTGACCTGATTTCGAGTCGATATTTCGTAATGCGTACTTACATGAATACGGCTTACCTGTGAGACCTTCAATGCAGTTTCGTAACTGTCCACTGTGTTGAGGTCGCGGCCCTCACTACCATCCTTTGGACGCGACTCATTACCCCTGTTGACGACAAGATCGCCACCTTCAACTTGTTCGAGAATCTAAGATAAGAGTGATCAATTCAATCCTACAATCAGTTTATCGTGATTCTTACACGAGCAAGAGCGCGGTAGGCCAATGACTCAATACCTTCGTAGCCCTGCATGTCATGGCTTAACCAGACTTGTATGACTTCGTGCTCTGATATAGGAGGTGCCACAACATTGAGGATGTCAGTTAGCGTTGAAAGACCAACGCGCTTGAAGTCTTGCCCTGTCTTCAGGCTTAGTGGGGTCATCACGTAGATATACCAAGAAGTACAGACCAAGCTTATCAAGCTGAGCAGTTTTTGCGTATTCGATGACGCCTTCTCCCCACTTGCGCGCTTGTTCGTTCTTGGGCAGATGTTTCACTTGTTCATCTACTGCCGATTTGGCCTTCTCAAGGGCAGCCGATGCTGAAGACCACACTGAATTGACGGAGCCCCACCCCCAGCCTCCAGATGCCGACTGCTTCTGGGCCTGATTAGGAGAAGAAGATTGCGCATCCTTGGTCTTCTGACTATCGTTGTTCAAAGTTCGACTTAGCGATGATGTTGAGGATGAAGCAGAAGCCGAAGGCATCAGTGACGGTCCACCACCAAGTCTCACCCTTTCAGTACTCTTCCTAAGAGTAGGTGTGCCAGAACGCGAGATATGGGTACTTGCAGCACGGGTCGGCTCAGTACTCTTCTGGGTAATCTCATCGAGGAAAGCAAGGACTTCAGCAGCCTCTCCTTCATTGGCAGCTGCAGCTGGCTGAGGTCCGGGTTGGGCATCGTTTCCTTCGGGAGGAGGGGTAAAAGAGTCGAGGTCGTCTAGGAATTTGAGAGCCTCTTCCTGCTTTGATTTCTTGGACGCCATTGCAACGTGAGGTAACAGTTCAAAGGTCTGTTTCTATTTTGGGACTGGCGCACTGCTGTAATTGCCGCTGCGCATCTTTGATGCTTACCCTGACCATTCATCCACTCTGACTTTAGTATTTGCCCTCATGTATGACCTCGGTGCGCCCTGGTCGAGCAATCTGATAGCAGGTCCTCCAGTTTGTCCGTTGAGCTTCGGTTGATTTGTTCTTCCGCTTTCCAAAGCGCCTCTACGCTGGATCTAGGCGCCTTCAAGAAGGTACTGTTGCTAGATGTCAAATATAACGTTCTTCCTAATCAAGGACAAATGAGCGGTTTTCATTCCTGTTCCCTACCGTTGCGCTCTATAAGACCTGTGAGTTTCGGCCGCCGTAGTTTGCAGTGCCATTCTCACGTCCACCTCAATGTAGCATTTGTGGCATGGCCTACATACCATGTCTTGGCCTCCAAGGCGAGCAGCGAGTGTTAAGCCCCCCACAACGTTAACAACCACTGGTTTGCCAAGTTATAAAGTCGGCTGCACTGCTCAATTTACAGTTTTCTCCCGACCATTGCGGACACTGCCTCATCACCGTTACTCATGGAAAGAAGGCGAGCTCTATGGATGGGACGTCACTGGACAGTCTTTTAATTGGCACAATTCCCGGGGAGGCTGTACTTCTAAGCCTCATTACTACGTATTTTGCCATCCTTGGGCATCCTTGTTGAGTATCTCCGCGGCTCTTTTCCTCTCTCCTTCTCGATGTTGCTCCCATGTCTCTGTCTCGACGACGCGGTACACTACACATGGGTTAACCCACTGATTGATGAACTGGTATCTGGGCCGGTTCGCCCTGTCGGCGCAATCCAGCTGACGCAACAATTTCCCCCTTGACATTAGGACCAAACAGAGTCCCTTCAGGAGCCAAATCGACATTATCAATGCAAAGATTGTGCACAAAGAGGTCGATCCGTAACAGGCATTGGATTCTGGCACCTGTTTGCGCATCGGGAAAATGCAATCCCTTTGGAAAGCCTCCGGCTCCACTGCCTTTCTGTCTGGCCAATGCTAGCAAGATATCATCTCTTCGTCGAAGTTGTTTTTTGCCTGTAGTGCAAGGAACGCCAAAACAGCAGTTATCCAGAGGGCATTACTGGAATCAGCACATACTTCCCGGACCGCATGACGCCTTTCCTGCTTAACCCACTTCAAGTTCCTGTTCCGGATGTCTAATCAGGCTTTAATTATACACTTTGGCCACCGTGGCAGCAATCTCTGTTTGCTTCGACTATGAGCAGTTATGATAGGATGCTCTCCCTAGGGCGACAGAATGACGGCCAGCTTGGTGAGGGTCTTGGGGATACACTACCTGGAATACCCAGTGTCAATTCACAGAACCTACCTGGCTTATTGGCTACTCAAAGGGTCCGTCCGATTATGTACAAAGGAACAAAAGGATCCGTCAAACTCTCAGTTATTCCACAGCCATGTGCGTTTTCCTTGCTAGATCCATCGTCATCGGGACCTGGATTTTAGTACTATTCTCCTTAAGAGTTCCAAGGGTTCTCTTCGAAAAATCGATTCTCTGGACATCACGGACCCACACCAACAATACTTTGGACGTTTTGGTTCCACGTAATTGTTGTCTTGTGCGCTAAAACAGCGCAATTGAACACGAGGTTGACCAAATGCACCTTCATAGGCATGACAGTGTTCCACTTAAATCATACACGAAAATGATGTTGAGGTCAATGTACTCCTGCTTTGGTGGCGGAGAAGTTAATTCTCTTCATGCGCGAGTCCTTGATTAATCTACGGTCTTTGCAGTCGCGTCGTGATTCGTGAAGATTCGTGAAAAGATTGATTCATATTAGAGCCACAGTTACAGTTAGTGGTAAACCGCCATTCGTAATATGCTGAATTATGATAAATCAAGTCGATATGTCAGTGTAGACGCGGATCGAGGGCTTCATGAGAGCTGTACATAAAGGGGCGGCTAACATCGTGGTCTTGACATGTGATTCGACTTTCGGGTGGACTGAACGCCGCTCCATCATGTCGCCAGCGACGAGCATATCGCACTCCGGACCATCTCGCTCGCTGGCACCACTCGTCTTCGGTTTCTTGGATTAGCACGGTCACCATGTCTCTGGCTCTTCTTAACGAGATCATCACGAATCCCGTTTATCATGACTACTTGGCCATTCTGAAGGGTGCTCGCAACGGTTTCGTGTATGGGGTCAAAGTCAGGTTTCCTCATGCACTTGTCATGTCAATTCTCTTTGGCCGCGGCGAGTAAGGGTTTTCGTTCGAAGTTTTAGTTTTATTCGTTATTTAGCATTCTGTTTCTTTCTAGCTGGCAGACACGAGCACGGATGATATACCGGGCTACCAGACAACACGCATTCAACTTGGCTAAATTCGTCTCCATTTACAAGACAATTCTCTTAATACAGAAGAAACTTAACAACGGAAAAGAGCGTAATGCGGATACCTTTATTGCTGGATTAATAGGTGGTTATTTCGTATTTGGAGACCGAAACGCGGTGAACGAACAGGTTCGTCTTGGAAACCGTTGACTCTGAAATACTTTCCTGAAATTAAATACAGATTGTACTCTATGTCGTGTCTCGCGTCGTTGCATCATTCATTCCTCGAGCAACGTCACCATACAACACTACTCCTCAATCAGCATTAGCAGGCTCGCCAGTAAAGCCCATCCCGCCCGACTCGAGATACTTCACTATATTTGCGGCCGTGTCATGGGGTGCTGTGATGTGGCTCTTCCGGCATCGTGGAGAAACCATCCAGCCTGGCATGTTCAACTCCATGAAATACCTCTATCGTGATTCCGAGACATGGAAGGACTTGAAGACCTTATTGTGGCATAATACTTGAGTTAATTTCCTTAGATGATGTTAGAATTTACCTTACCTATAACACTTACACGGATTTTCACTCGTTGTCCTTCTCCAATTCATCAGATACGCTAGGCCTCGGGCAGTTGATCCAATCTCCTGGGTATCCTTCTGCATTTATACTGGTAAAGAACCCAGAGTACATCAGACCTGAGCCAAGCTTGTAAAAATCAACGGCACTCACCGCAAGCATATCCACCGCCGCCCGACAAGCTTTATAGCAAGTCTTGCATTCTAGAAACACGTCTGTAAGGGCGTCCATTTCGCCCGCCACATCCGTTGCTGCGTTCAAGGAGAGGAGGTCAATTCAATTGTGTCTGCGGCGACCCTCGGACACTTCTCACCGCTCTCGATCCTTCCCACCAGAGCTTTACGTTGCCTGTCCCAGCTCTCTACGGTTTTCTCGCGATGAGATGGACATTCCCCGTACCCTGCATGAAATAAATTTCCGAAATTGGCTTGAGAATGGTCGAGGGCGACAAGCTAGACAGGCTTACCATGAGGAAAAATATCTTCCCCAAGCAGGAGTTCTCGCAGAGCTTTCCTGCGGAAGTCTTGCAGCCGGATGAGCTTGTGATACGCGATGACGTTAGGGATAAGCTTAATTTCTTCAAAACTGTAGGATGCGACCGGAAGCACGTATTGGCTGGCTTCAGAAGCTTCCCACTCCATATCATGCAGGGTGGCAAATCCGTAGACTTCCAGTGGATGGGCAGGCGCATTAGCCCGAAGATGCATCTTCAGTCCTGACATTATAGAGTCCGCTAACGCGTATTTGTCCGCAAGCCTAAAAAACAGCGAGAGCAGCAAAGGGAGCGGAATAACTGTTGCTGGATCATATTGAATGGGCAGAAACCGGGTTCCTTGCTGAGGAAGTACAGTTGGAGGTTTCAATGGCTCGTGTAATAAACGCAGCAGGGCAGCCAATTCGCCGCCCTTCTCTTGGATTTCCACGATTTCCTCGCTCTCTGATATCTGAGGGTCGCAGCAAGCGAACATATCTCCTGGAGATCAAAGGTTATTTTGATTCGTTCCCATCAGTAATTTCAGAAGTTGTTCAACGCTACTCACGAAAGACATCGCTGTTCAGGAGTGCAGCCCGATTGGCAGAATATATGGTTCCGTCGATGCTGGAACGCACTTTGAAATCAGGGCTGAGGCAATCATAAGAAATCCAGGAGTCGCGCATTGGATCTAGATGGTTGAGATGGTGCTGACCGAAGAGAGCGAAAATATACGGGTTTACCTTGGACTGCTTTTAAATCAATTGACGACAGCGACGCAGCACGTTCGACGTGGCCTGGGTTGAAGGAACGTCATTAGCAAAGGTACAAGCCGGGGTTCACATCACCTGCGGAGAGCCAACGGCATAGTATTTTGGCATCAAGCTGTGCCCATACGAATTTTACAGACAGAAAGCAGTGTAGTAGATTGATACATCTCGTTGTGAAGGTGCAGACAGCGATGAGAAGATTCATGTCTTCATGAAATGTACTTACATCAAAAATCCTGAGCAAAGAAATCATGTACGAGACGCATGCTGATGAGTGTAGTCGAGGTCGTGAAAAATGTGACAGAGAAAAGGAGAACGGGTCAGAAGCTATGCACAGAAATCAACCGAGAGCAAAGAGAGGGGGGGAAGTGAAGTTGAAAGAAAGCATAAGTGGTATCATAAAAAGAGGTAAAGGTGATGATGTCTAGAAAAAGCCTGCAATCCCAAAGAAAAGTCCCCTACATAACAACACACTTCGATGACTTCTTCTTTTCCTTCTTCATTGGAGCTGACGGACCAGCTTCTATATTTCGTGTCTGGCGGAGGGAGCGAACTAGATTCATGAACAAGCGCTCGACGTTTTGAGCGGTTTTGGCGGAAGTTTCGATGAACTCGCAGCCGAATTGGCGTGCTAGAGCGGCACCTTCTTCCTTCGACACCTCCCGCTCGTACGTCTTGTCACACTTGTTGCCGACGAGCATAAAAACGGGGTCTCCTCGCTTAACTCTCCTCATTGACTGGCGGAATATTTCCAGTCGATCAAAAGTTGATCTTGAGGCGATCGAGTAGACGAGAATGAAACCCTGACCCTCTCTGAAAGGATATCATCTGTTGAGACGACTGAACTAAATCATGAGAATCGAGATGTTGACTCACCGGACCCACTGGTCACGCAGGGTTGCGTACTCCTCTGTTACGCCCGCCTGAGTTCTGACGGAAGATCCAAGAGTTCCAGAACAACTCACCCTGTCCAGCAGTATCAATAACTTCTACAAAACACATTCGATTGTCCACCACTAGCTGTTTCCTGTATGCATCTTCTATTGTGGGATCGTACGTCTGGTAAAACACGTCAGTAGTTACTCGGATAAGAATTACGGGTATGCATTACCTCTGTTAGGAGCGAAACACGAGATTAGAATAGGTGAGTTTGGATGTAAAATGGGCACAGAAACAAGTGGGAAACGGACCGACGAAACAATTCAGGGTAAACTAGGGGCAAGCACTGTGAGGGGGGAGCATACAGAGGGGTGCAAGGGGACTGACCTGAACTGCCAGAGCAGTTTTGCCCACACCACCGTCGCCCAGAACAGCTACCCTCCAGTTATCCATGGCTGCTCGAGACGGTAAGTGTCGAGATTGCAGAGGGGCGGAAATGGGGCACCTCAGACCGTGAAAAGTTAAGGAAAGATGAGAAGAGGCAAAGTGCGAAGAGACGAAGAGAAGAAAGAGAAAAGAAAAGAGGTCGTGGACGTTCGTGGATAGGTCGTAAAGAGGGGCACTCAGGCCTTGTCGTGGAATATGCGGCAGCTCGCCAACGGAGAAGAGAGACTTGGTTCGCGAGTGAACGACTCGGCCTATTTCTACGTTTCCTAAATAGTCGCCCATCCCCGTATGGCCAACTCTCCAGCAAATTCGATTCGCCTTTTCGCCCCATTTCTCTTCCCACCCCTTCTGCACCAATCCAGCAGCTTGGTCCCCTCCATCCGGCCCCCAGCACTGCCTACCCTGGAATCATTATTTATTCCTCCCCCGCTCACGGGGCCTCTGTCCCTGTTGATTGGCGATCTATCCGTCCCGACTCACATGTAGCCTCATTTTGTGCGGGCTGTACATTGCGAATCAACGCCTTGCATTCCAACATCTGCCAGCTCATAAATCCGCTGCATGGAAAAATGACCTGCCCAGAACACATCATCCAATTTCTCGGCCTCTTCCACGGTGAGCGCACGTCTTCAAACCTTAAAATAATGGGATCATCTTTACGGCTCCGAGAGCACCTTCGGCAATTCTAAATTCTAATACGAACCCAAGCACCCATTGCTTCATCCTTTACTCGACCACTCTTACGAGACGATGACACTTGCGAATGCCTGTTGACACAGAGGGTTTCTCGATATTGCTCTCTTGGCCAGCCTACCATGGGTAAGTGCGAAGTTGCGCCGAACGAAATGCGTCCGTGCAGGAAGCCGTATGAGAATACAGTGGCCAGACAGGTCACTCAAGCCACTGTGTGTGCGTTGGCTCCCAGCGACTTCCTCCTTGGAGTGTCATTCGTACTTTTCAAGTGCTTTTGAGCATTTCTGGTATCTCTCACATAAACGGAATATCCGGCAACAGACAGGAGCCCCTAGTCACGCGCCGCGCGGATGCTTGGAATTCTAGCGTTCTGCATTCGCCAATCTCCCGATATAGCCCGAGCGCCCAGGTCGAGAACGACTGGTTCGCAGAGGTTCGATATCTATCCCAGGGTTTACGATGCAGCACCTGTGGGTACGGAAGACTGAATTTATTTATCCTACGATCAGGGCACAAAAAAACGACTTTCGAGAACGCCTCGCAGAAGGTGGATACCGCATTTGTCGGATTGCAAATCTGAATTGTTTTCTGCCACCGACTAGTCCATAATACGACATACACCGGTACACAAGTCATTCTGTTATATGGGCGCAGTCATGACGCGTTCATGTAATATGTGGATTTCCCGAAACTGTAGCTCGGGTCACTGGGACTTATTCGGGACCATGGTCGCCTTTACTTAAAGACATCTACGCGCTGTCGGAGCGGCTGAAAACAAATCTGGTGTATTTGAGCGGTTGCACAACTCCACCCGTTTTAGATCGATCTTCCGCCATATCAGCAAAGAGACAGAGATAGAACACACCCAATATATGTGCCTTGTATCTTTTCTGGTTCAGTCAGCGTTCAAGTGGTATAATCATCCGAGTCAGCTCGGAGAGTTCGTCCTATAATGGGTCAGTCAAGACGTTGTGCAGCCCAACGCACCAATCACCCTCATGGCTCTTCCAAGGCGCCGAGCGATTGTTACTGGATATCATCTACTATTCAATCCTTCGCCTGAACAACTGTGTGGCGCACTCAGCGAGCGCTAATGTTCTCTTGATCGACGAAAGAACCCGTGGTCAGATTTCGATGCTCTTGGGCCCCTTTGGTCTAGCGATAAGGCACCATCGACTTATCAGTTGCAGGGTCTTGACGCTTTCTTTAAATCAAAGTCGTGAGCGAAAGTATATTTGACGTGTTTCATTGTACCATATGACTTCGATATCTCTGGACATGCCAATAATAAGCTCGACGTTGACCAGTCAGGTTACGGAGCAAGGACAGCCGGAGAGTGTGTGGAAATCTGGAGGAGAAGTGAGCTTACGGAGACCGCTTTATCAACCCAATCAGCCATGCGTGTATTGCTATACAGAATAAGGGATCGAGGAAAAGTTTATGGGCAATGGTGGTAGGACGTAGGGCTGGTAAGCTCTTATCTTATCTGTCACCATCGCTCCTCCGATCAGGTGACAAAGCGCCATCTCCGTTCGGCAAAGTCAGACGAACTTGCACTTTAAAGTGGACCACCAACAACCCCGTCCTTCCCTTTCAAATGTCAAATCATGCAGCTGGCAATGACACTTGAGAACAATCTTTCAGTTTCTCCACTCTACAGTCATCTCGGAAGAAATGAGAATTTTCTTGGGGCAATATAATTCGATTATCGATCTTATTATCAATGAACGTGAGTCAAAAGTACGCTCACAAGTACTCCGACAGAAATGGCCGACGCAATCTTCCCGAATCCATTGCTATTACATGTTGCAGTCATCGCGAATCGCCGCAAATGTAATGGGACGGAGCTAGGCTGTTATCCTGAGTTCAGATGATCTCCGGCCCCATGCTTTGCACTCTTCTCTGCGAGCCCCATACACCACCGACCGCGGTGTATAGGCTAATCACCGCTCGAGAACTACTTTTAAACTAGTTCTCTCATCTTCGAGGTTTATTCAATTAAATTTCGCCTTCTCTGTGCTCTTGGCTTCGCAGGAACCGTCAAGAATTCCCTTTCAAGTCTCGTGGTATTCTAGGTCTTTTGGTAAGCATACGCGACGTCGATAAAAGGCAGCACGCTGAAATTTGGCACTTATTTTACCCAGGAAAGGTAACGCAGACCAGTTCGATTGTACCACTGCCATGATTATTGTCAACTGCCCTGCTCTTCGCTTGTCTTGAGTCGTTATATGGCGTGTCAGCAGTCCCCCACGACTGATGCTGAATAGAGTTTCGATTCCACAGATGACATGCGTCAGGAAAATAGATCTACCTTTCTTTATCAACCACCATGTCAGAATTGACATTCCCTTTATTTCTGACTTTCTCCAACTCACCTACTTCAAGGCTCCACAGGACCGCAGTCCGCGATGGTATTTCGACTAGGGACTGGCCGATCCTCAGCTTGTTCGAACCAGAAGCTCTTAGAACCTCGTACGCGTTCTCTGTTGTCCTTCCCCGCCTTCCGGTTCCGAGGAACGACAGGTGAATGAGGTGACCACTACCCTGCATGACAAACCGGAGGAAACGACAGACCCCCGTATATCGCCTGCTCTGATTCAGTCGTGCGCCATTCTGCCTGTTTCGCGTCACTGCCGAGGCTCTGTACCGATGGAATGCACTGCTGCGTCCTCAAGCCCGCTGTCTCCCGCTCCACCAATTACATATTTCCATCATCTCCCGCTGCCTCATTTCTCTGGCTAGGCCACCTTTCAAACGTGCTCTCGACGCTCTGCATTTAAGCGAAAAGAGGAATAATTTGGGCGAGCAAGCGGACCTCATGACCGAACACGAGTTGGCTTGGAGCATTAGCGCGCCGGGTCTTTGTGTCCGGCGCTACGAGTAATCTGATAAGAGGTGCCAAAAAGCCATCACTGGGCTTGCTTCCGTGTCCGACTGGCCAGACCCTGCATGGGTAGGCCGTGTCTTGCCGCTATGCGACCTTCTTTGCTAGTCCACTTTCGGAATCCCTGTTCGACAAGTCTTGAACTATCACCACCTCTCTCGTACTCGAGTCTCTACTTTCCAACGTCCATACCTGGTTCTTTCTGGCATTGGACCAATTTGCCTTTCGGTGTTCATCATCGAAAATTTCTCGCGAGACAGCGTTAAAACGCATCAAAGGGCCGGTTTTCACACCACAAGAAATTTTGAAGAACCCGCCAATCAACGCGTCCGATTCGATAGCGCCCTGATGCACGAGGTGTCGTCTTTTCGCATGCCTAGACGACCCCGCCGCTAGGCTCTGCGCGCCGCTCCTTTGCTGTGGATATGTTTTCCCCGAAAGCCCGTTCATTTATCCTTTCCTTGACTTGAGATTCTCATCGACGGCCTTAATAATCTGCTCCTACTCTGCGTCGTCTGAGCAGGCTCCAGATTCGCTTTATGGCAAGAAACTAGGCACTGATTTATATATGCCTCTGGGTCTCTACACCTCTTCCAAATTTTTGCGACACATCTCTTTCGTCCGTCGTAACCTTTTCCCGGCCGCGACATGATACACTTGAGATGCGACGTCGGGCAGGAAAGTCAACTCAATCCTGCTTATCTGCTATGCACCAGGGTGCTCTCGACTCACCCAGGTCATGATGGATTTTTATCGAATTCCGACAAACCCTGCGCAAAGACAGGGAACTTGAATGCGTCTCTGCGTAGCTCGACTCAAGGCATCCCCATCCAGACACCCGCTCCGCGGCTTGTTATTTTGGCTGTGGGCGGGTGCTCGAACTGCAGTGCAGTGCGGCTCAAGGTCGATAAGAGCTGTTTATGGGCTATCTAATCCGTAATAAAGACGATGCCTCTCGGCTGGTCATCCGGGCTCCCTACTAGCTCTCCCCAACGAGCACCCATATTTAGCCCTTGACCAAGCTGCCTGCATGATATCAAGGAAACTTTGCGTCATGTTGATGAAGGTGCCGTGTATAGAGCACCGTCTGGCAGCGGCATATCGTATGAAGCTTGCGGTGACGCCTCACATGAAGCCTACTTGAATCATTCCTTGCATCACTGAGGGGGAGTTCTACTCGTTCGGGGATGCTTCAGGTGCTGTCTATCTGCGCTGTTTTGCACTGTTACTGTGCAGTGGCCGGTCCTTTGGGTCGTCTCGCGCTCTGACCACTTCCTGAAGTGTGTATATATACGTCCAATTCAATATCAAACGGCTGTTGACTCGCTTGGGCCGTGTATACGAGCCCACCCTACTTGGCTGAGATCAGGCTTCGGGTCTTACGGAATCCAGAGAACAATTGATGTAGTTCATCCTTATTGTTCTAATAATCATTGAGATGGCCTTTACATCCTATATCCAGTATTAATCGTCTTCATTTACTTAGGATCTAATCTCACGACGATGTCTTGACCCCTGTGTTATACTTCTTTCCTCGCAAGTAGAGCTACGACCAGGTAGCTTTGCGGGATGCCGACATGGATATTGACATTCCATCTTTGTTGGTTGAGATGCGAACAATCCACAGCGCAGTCTGGGGAGACAGTAATGATCTCGTTTTGAATTGCCAGTCCGCGCCGGTCTCTTGAGTTTGCGGGGCCAATCAGAGGTCCAGAAAGCGAGTTATTTTTAAAGTTGAATTTGGGCTCTATCTAAGTACGGAGACCATGTATTTAAACTTTGGCCCTCGTCGAGGGCATTGAATGAAATGCAAAAACACAACAACATTGTCGGACTAGTAGTACATTGAATTAACTTTTACGCGTAGGAGGATGCAGTACTCTGGCGGAAGTGGAAGGTAATAATTGAAGGCTAAAGGGAAAGAGCAGGTCTAGCGGAGGGTAATGGTTGCTGAACTGCGCCTGCAGGTATTAAGTCACATAGTAGAAGCACACAGTCGACGGTACGCCGAAATAGGTCGGGGGAACTGTTATACAAGCCAAGCTGGGAGGGTCGCGGTGGGTCTGTAGATTGAATGGCAAAAGCGACCGGGTATGGAGGCCGGAAAGGGTAAAGCGAAAGACGGTCATGGGTTTGAGAGGGTCTCGAGTTAATTGTCTTGCCGGCTGAACTCGGCCTGTGTCAGGTCAAGGACGAAGGTTGTTTTGAAGTTCGCCGGAGGCTCGATGAGCTTGACTGGTTTTTTCGACGGCGACGACGATGATGATGGCACCGAGGTGGCAGCTGGTGGCTGCATGATATGTGAAATAGTGGGGAATGGCCTCAGAGCACGCGATGAGGGGAATGAGGGGGTACGCTTCTGGACAGGGCGCTTGATTGCGGGGTAATTTGACTGTGACGACTCTGCCAGGGGCGAAGATACAGCAGGTCGGTTCAGAGTGAGAGTCATGGTTGCTGCAAGTGGAATGTTAGCATGAATGCAAACGACGCGTAAAGAAACGAGGCTCACCCATAGAACGCCAGCAGAGGGGATAGAGAAGAGGGCGGGGCGAGTTTTGAAAGCAACTGGACCTGGGAAGAAGTATTTATACCCGACACATATTTCGTTTGGGGGGGATCCGTAACAAGCGTTTGGTTGGGGATTCGGCAAAACGCGGCGGCATTGATCCTCCCTCATTTAGGAAGGCCGTGTTACCATTGGCCCCTTCGGAACAGAACGCGTCGCGTGTCGCGTATGTGCTGACTCTCTGATGCTGACGGTCAATGCGTGCTTCTACACGCACACACTCCTGCAGTTCACTAGCTAAATGGCTTGCCTCTCTCAGTGCCCCCTCAGCCTCCCCAATGCCTTGCTAACACTGCCTTGACTCTCTGTGGATGCTACGCAGCCCACCGAGGATGTCCAGTTACTCGGGAACGTCGTGAGATTGCCCCAATGATCAACTTGATAGCAATGTCTCTAAAAGCATCTCTTGTCTGGATTCTTTGAATGCCTGTCTCGGGGTACAAACTTGCACACGGTCGTGAAGGATCGTCACTCTCGCGTCAAACCGTCTTCGCGTTTTCCTACCTGGCAGAAGCATGGGATATCTCTCTCATGTTCTACTAGTGGCATGCTATCAGCATCAGAGTCATGCTCTTCGGCTTCTTTGCTGCTATCTGCTCGTGTGTAGTCCTGCATGGCTCACTATTCTGTCTTATTGCGCACTTAGCCACGCCTCTGGACGCCTGCCTCCCGACGCGAGCATCGGGGAGAACCATCAATTCATGCTTCAATTACGAGTCGTATGCCTTGCATGGGCACTATACGCGCGGAGCAAGGAAGCTTAATGCACATGTCGAATATACTAAAAGAATCTGCCACCATCCGACGCCAGCGCGCCTTCTTGAAATGTCTTTGTTATCTTTTCTATGGCCATCTTCCATCAAGGAACTCTTTCGTCTCAGACGTTCACTGGCTGGTTGAAGCGAAGCATGTCTCTCTTTACATGTCTTGTATTCCGGGTACGCTGCCCGAGTCGGTTTTTAAAACTATCTGCGATTATGTCCACAACGAGCTCAAACCATACGTTATCGATGATGGACTCTCTCCGGCCCTCAGAGCCCTATCTTATCTGGCGATGTCACTCATGCTCTTGGAGTCTTTCCATGCTTCAGGAATGCTGACAGTCAGCATGGCAAAAAATATCGCCATCTATGAAGGGGTACTTACTACTAGTGACCTGCCAATGCGGTGTCCCTGCCTCCACTTCCGCAGACCAGGATAGACACCAAATGGCAACTACGCAACGCGCATCTTATATCTAGAATTGCTAGGGCAAAGGCGTCGCCGAAGTCTAAGACCGAGGCGTCCAATTATTTAAAGTTTTCTTGACCTCAGGTCGACTACCTCGAGTACAAACGTATCGCGCCTGGTAGCTAGTCTACTTCCCGTGACTATAATTCACACTGTTAAAGGGTATCTATACAATTTATGGGAGATTGAGCTCTTTTTCTCTATGGTCATACAAGCTGGTCAAACAGAGTTCTGACGTCAGATACGCATAGCAGCAGACCGCTCGCTAGTCTATACATTCCTTACACAGGACCTGAAGTAGATCAAAGGAGCATGTCTTGCAGCACACGGGCACGTATGATGTAAAAGTGCAGTCAAATTGAATTGTCAATCTATCAACTAACCACAGAGCACGTCAAAGTTACGAGGGAGGGTTGGAGAGGTGTTGGAAGAAATGGAACGGAGGTGAGGGAAGATCGATGAACACAGCGACTATGGTGGGCCGTGTTAAGGTGTCCGTGAATGAACGTGAAAAGGGTGCCAAAAATATGGATCTAAAAGCGCCTTGAACACGTGTGTTGCGAAGGATGCAATGTAATGAGAACCCGGGATTCAAAGGACGTAGGTGATGGCGAGGGGAAATGGTAAGCCCTCGACATAAGAAGCGACTGGATGCAATCGTGTCGACATTGATGTGGGCGGGGGGGCTGGAGACATCAGTGACGTTGAAAGTAAGGTGTACTGGCCATTATAATAGTGTCAAGATCCGGTCGCAAAGATGAAGATCGCTTGGTGGATGCGATGGTGCCGCGGCTGCTTCGCCGCAAAGCCCGCTTTCGAAAAATTGCCGCTCTGCTTTCCTATAATACAGTTGTTGCTTGAAAAGTCCGAGATAGACAAAGGTCCGAGGCCGATGGAAAAGGTCGCCAGGGTGTAGTGCGTTCTTGACCTCTCGAAAGAAATATGCAGGGTATACAGTCACCTACAAGTGGACGAGAACGGCACCATGGAAGGCGGCGCACGGAGCCTACTGAACGTCGACTAGTAGATTCCGTTCCAGAATATATTTGCCTTCCTTGTACTTCTGAGAAGGCTCGTAAGCTTTGTCCTATATAAAATGGTTAGCTTGCTCAGGAGACACGAGGATTGGAATGGCGTTTACATATTTCCACCCTAGGGTAGTGCCGCATTTGATGCAATAGATGTCACGGACGGTGTGGTTCCCAGTGGTCATCGGACGGTCATCTGGCTCGCCTTCGACAATATTGACACTACACCAGGACGCTTGTCAGTATTGAGACGTGCAAAAGATAGGTTGAGAGACGTACACTCCGTCGAAGAGATACGCTCTTCCATGCTGCCCATTGAATGCCTGTCCGGAGCATGGGTCATCCACCTGTCGACGAGGACGGTGGAGCGAGATGATACGTACGCGGGACATCATGGTGTGAATGGTCGCAAGATGGGTCTTGCAGGTCGAACACCCGTAGATACGCTCACCAGACAAGTACTTGCGGTAGCTCATGCCCATGATTGCTTAATGAGTGCGAAACAGGGGTTACAGTGTAATTGGACGCAGGAAGAAACAAAGAGGAGGTAATACACAGAGATGAGGGGCACTCGTTACTCGAGGGCAGCGCAGAAGGGACTAGAACTGAGGATCGTGTGAGGAGAAGTGGCTCTGGAAGTCGGGGTAAGGTAAACTGGTCAAAGGGTTTTATAGTCCAAGGCGTCACTTCGGTGACCGGCAGGGTTGCCATAAAAGCCCTGTTCCGCACCGTCACAATACTCTTCCCTTCCGACCATTTCCATCGACTTTCCGCGCTGAGCCCACGCCTTATCGCTTCATCTAGGGCCCTGATCTATTTCCTCATGGCTGTAGACGAGACACCTGTTTTCCATGCGCATTTTCTGCTTGCTGGAATTTTTATGCCTATCAAAAAGCTATGCCGAATTTGAGAATCTCTGGCCGCCTCCGACTGTCCTAGGCTCTGGCCCTGATGACTCTCTAGACGTCTATTTTGCTTGGAGTCCATGGGTGTGAGACATTGTCATCCAATGTCATTTCTTGCGGTTCCAGCTTCGCATTTGCGCGCTCTAACTCCGTCCTGGCCTGTCCGTGAATACCACGATGGCGGTGTTTCGCTTTCCGAAATTATGTTTTGAGAGGTAAAAATTGCGCTGGAATGATGATATCATGCGTTGACCAGCATCATTATCTTTCTCAGAAACCAATATCTACCCATGGTCACTGCTGCGGAGCCAGCGACTTCAGATTTACTTCCTCGGAAGAGAGCAAACGGCAAACTTCTGACGTGTTCTATCGCCGTAGCACTAGGTGTC
Source organism: Gymnopilus dilepis (assembly GCA_002938385.1). NCBI lineage: Eukaryota > Fungi > Basidiomycota > Agaricomycetes > Agaricales > Galerinaceae > Gymnopilus > Gymnopilus dilepis. The sequence goes on along the minus strand of NHYE01001283.1, from coordinate 14,274 downwards.
ATCACTTGGGGGCTTGGTTTCTCGTAAAATATCATGCTCTTCACCGGGGATTTGGCCGTCAGTCTTCAAACTCGGATGCTGATCTAACTTGTCACGTCCTTTATTAATTCGCCGCCAGGGTCCCCATTTCTCCGATTAGGAACACAGGAATCTCTGGCCAAGTTTTCGTCTTTCCTCCTTTCATCCGTCACTCTCTCGTCTTTTACAGTCTTGCTGTAAGTACCACGTAAAATGAGCACTTCTGACGCTTCCTGCAACAAGCCCGGACCGTCACAGAGCGGCGAGTCTTTACATTGAAGTGTAAGTCTGTCAGGCATGTGACGACGCCTCGCCCTCGCCAGGTGGCCGGACGTACACCACGTACCTTTGACTCGAATGTCTGTACTGTTGCTCTTTAGCTGCACTGCCAGCACCGACTATTGAAGGAAGTCATCACGCGAACAACATTCCGATGATGAGCATTACGATGCTCCATACTATTTTTTCTTCATCCCTTTAGATAAAATAGCCAAAAGCAGGCAGTGCCAAATCATATTAATACTTAGATTGACATATTGAATAAAAGATAGCTTTGTACTACTTTTAAAGCATTAGGAGGTTACGCGTACGACCTGGCGTAGCGCCTGCAAATGAACTGTAGCTAAATGTTTCCAAGATAACGAAAGCAAAAGATATGATACAAAATGTGTTCACTAAGGCTACATGTTGAGACCGCAAGAATTGATGTTGTGTAGAACTTGTCAGACAGAATGGTATGCCGTGAAAAAGAAGGAAAGAGCGCAAGTCGAAAACCGAGTGGCAGCTAAAAATGAGGACAATTCAAGTCCGCTGTTCGATTGCTTTCTCATTGCCCTGGTCTAGGTCTTGTTTGATGTCTTCCCTGTCAGGAGAGTGTGAATAACATTCGAGGAAGGATCACTTTCGTACGCACTCTGAATTCAGAAGGGAGAGGTACAACGTCCAGAAGACTCCGCAGGTCTGTATAAATGGAACGCGGTATGGAAGCGGCATGTATCGGAAGTTGATCAACTAGAAAGGGATGATCAGAGCTCAAAAACCGAAAAGAATATATATCTGACTAACTTGTGCCAAAGGCCATACTTTCCAATTGGCTAGTAATGCCGTAGGGAAGATGTCTTTGTACCTCTGACGTATCTGCCCAAGATTACGACCTTCCATGGCTCCCATTGCTCCAATGAAGAACACAAGCTAGAAAAATTATATGAGCAATGACAGTCACACCCGTACGGCTAAGAACAAAATGACATACTCCTGCAGGAGCCCTGCAGACAAGGTCAGTCATGCCAGTTATAGGAGGAAGGCAGTGAACACGAACATTACTAATTGATCACTTGCAACACGCTTGCCCAAGGCTTTGTACGAGATTCTGCTGGTGTTTCCTGGAAGGCGCAGTGGAAATCGTCTTTCGAGAAGGGCATTCCAACGTCCCATAAATGGGCCTGCATCTACATCAGTATTTGGATTCGAGAGGGGATAGGACCGGGTGACTTGCTTATTGTGAACCCAAAGCAGAAGAAACGAAATGTACGAGCCACGTCGTACTTCCTAGGTAGATCCCCATGCTTGTGAGTGCCAAGCTGTTTGCACGTTTTAAGCTCGCAAGCACAATGATAAGATTACAAGCATGCGTACCTTGAGTTGTGCAAGCTGAGCAACGACGTCTCCCAGAGCATTAAGACTTCCACCAGTCACGGCAAGCGTGATATTGGGATGTGTGTCGAAAGAATGTTGATATGCTCGCGCTAAGGTGAGTGCCGCCATAGCCAGTTAAGTCGACAAAAAGCTGGCGATAAGAAGATATGCAATGCAATAGGAAATGTATAGAGTAGGTGGTTTGGCTAGTGCAATTAGACGGGGAGAATAAATACGGAGTGCAAGTGCAATATTGGAGAGGCGTAGGTCATTTGGAGCAAAGCAACCTTTGGGGCGCGCTGTGGAGTTTTCTGAATTTCGATGTATTTCGATCCAAGTTCTGCCGAGATGCCAAGGGCGACGCCACTATATCATGCACGTGACAGACGCGTCGCTTCGCTAAATATAGAAGCGCGCAAAAATAGCCTTAGGGGTCAGCCGCCGGGAACTACTACAAAATACCTGGACAGCGAGACGTGAAAAGTAGTCTGCTTTGCCTTTGCACTACCATCATCCTATCCCACAGCCTATTTGTTCAGTTACATTACTAGACTGGTCTTGTTCATTCTATCCCTACCAACAACTTTGCACATCACTATTCTTCCATCATGTACTCCAACGTTAGCGCCTCTCTCATTACCCTCTTCTTCGCATTCTACCTCGCCATTGCCGCACCGGTCCCAGACACAACCAATCAAGTCGATAATGCCTACTCAGGGATTGGAGGTCATGCTGTTGGCGGTTCAGTCACCCACAACACAATCAGCGGGACGCGTCTCCTTGGAGGAGTTCCAAGCATGCTCAAATTATTCTCAGGTAACTTCTTTCTATTTCCCGTAACGGCACTCAATAAGCTCATTCTCCTACGTGACAGATAACGGGGGAAGCGGCGGTCGAGCTAATTCTGCCCCAGCAACAGCGAACACGCCTGCCGACGTCCGAGTGGGGACGGCTTCGAACAAAGCTGGCGGCAGCACGACCAACACCGTCAGCAATGCGTTCAGTGGTGCTGCGGGGGCATCTGACGGCGGGTCTGTCGAGGGCGCGAACGACGCTATTATCAGTCTCTTTTCAGGTAGGATCGCCACCATGATGCGAAGGAAGTCAAAGTCAATTGAAGCGCTGTGATAGGAAATGCCGGAAATGGTGGTGCTGCCAATAGCGGAGCCGCAGGCGGCCTTGTACCGGGAAGGAGACCCAGAGTTCCAACCAGAGTCGCCAGAGGCTTGACTTCGATGCAGGATTGAGTTGAACGACAATAGTAAAGCGCTGGTTCGCGTCTATGTATTCGTAACCCGTAACCTCTGGTCAGGGATTCGTATAGTTGTATTAATAGCACCATAGATACTAACGCCTTGTATCATTTTGAATATACCACACGCACCGGACTCACATGCCATTCTTCCGACCAGCACGTCAGGTCATGATGCACACCCAATGTACACCTGCAGACAGACCGAAGGGTATCTAAAGGAGGCGAAGTTTTCCTGTCACTTCGTCTACCAATCTGACTGGTGCAGGACCTATAGCCAGCACGCTGCGTACATTGTCGCCTTTTTCCCTTAGAGCAAGAGTCAGCTAGGGAAGAGAGGGGAAGAGTAGATACAAACGGGTCGAGAACCGAACGGGCGCACAAATTCAAACTCTTCGCGATGGCCTCTAGCTCGAGCAGTTGGTCCTCTGACTTAGCCTTGAGTGCGATTTTCGCCTGCCTATGGTGCAAGGACCACGTCAACTATGGAGGCATCAAATTGGAGGAGCGAGAACTAACCCAGTGCGCTCCCAGTGCTGAGCAAGCTGTGAGATCAGGCGGCTTAGCACGACATGGACTAGAGGCAGGAACAACATGCGACTTGTGGCTCACAGATCTATTTTTCTTGTAAAGAGCTTTGTAGCAAGCCAATGTCGCCTCGCTGCGTTATCGGTCATACATTTCTTGTAGTGTGTATGGTCAGAGAATGTACGGACCAGCATCTATTCTTGAGTCAGCTAATGCAGGACGAATAGAAAATAATTAGACCTACTGAGAATAGATCTTGCCGGAGGTAAGCTTCAGGTCCGTACGTACTACGAGGACCTGAATTCGCAAGAACACCGATTAGAAGATACCAACCGCAACGATTCCCAGTAGCTAACCATTTTGCAAGGCTCAAGCAGACCTGCTGATACAGCCGCGAGATCCCCGTCTGCAATCCATGCCGATTCGTCACCATCCTCTTCAGTTTGTTCAGTAGCCTTCGAATCCGGTAAAACTGGGGCGGATGAGGCCCATTTCCCAAATTCATAGCCTATTAATCCCCCGACGACTGGCACTGCAAATGCCAACACCACTGTGTGCGGCCTGGATCTTTAGACAGGTTGAACGGAAGACTTCTCGAAAAAAACTCACAATCGAGAGGGAGTGAGAATGGCAAGGGAATGTTATGTGACATAGTTACGAAGTAGAAATGTAGTAGAAAGAGGCTCCTGGGGTCTGGACGAAGCTTGGGAGGAAAGTAGAGGATGTCAAAGGATGCAGAGAAGCACTGAAGTCATCAAATATAGTTCGGCAACACCCGACGGAATTTTCTGCTCTCATCTATTCTCTGCAGTAAGTCTCTACGACCCTTCCCCATCCCATACCCAGAATTCTCACCGGGCTTCACCACAAAAGACACCAGCATGTCAACCAAAGTCTCTGCAGCTGGACCAAGTTCCGGGTTAAGCAAAAAGTCAAGCAAGCACAAACTGAAGAAAGCCCAGTCTGAATCTCATGAAAACGAGACAACCAAAGCTACCTCCTCGACGAATGTGACTTCGGCATCTTCGACGTCTCCTACTCCAGGATCAACCCAAGATGCTTCTGCACCATCTACTTCTTCTTCATCGCAATCTGCAAAGGCCAAAGCCGCCGAGACACCTAAATCACAGCCATCCGCTTCCTCCTCGACTCAAGAACGTCTTCCATTTTCTACTTTAGACCTATCTGCACCCACAGCCCGTGCATTAGAGGAAATGGGTATGAAAACAATGACTCCTGTACAAGCCAAGTCCATTCCCGTCCTTCTGGCAGGCAAAGACGTCCTAGGTGCTGCTCGAACTGGTTCTGGCAAGACACTTGCTTTCCTCATCCCTGCAGTCGAACTTCTCCACCGACTCAAGTTCAAGCCTATGAATGGGACTGGAATCATCGTTATTACACCCACCAGAGAGTTGGCTCTGCAAATTTTTGGCGTTGTCAGGGATTTGATGAAGTACCATTCGCAAACCTTTGGAATTGTAATTGGTGGTGCAAATCGGAGGGCGGAGGAGGAAAAATTGGTCAAGGGTGTCAACTTGTTGGTTGCCACTCCCGGAAGATTATGGGACCATTTAAGGGTACGCCTATCCAAACAGTTTTGTCTCCACCTCGAAAGGTCCCTAATACGCTTTACCGGAGATTAGGACACGAAGGGATTCGTGAGACGGAACCTCAAAGCTTTAATCATTGATGAGGCAGACCGAATATTGGAAATTGGTTTCGAGCAGCAGATGAAAGATATCATCGCCATGTTACCCAAAGGTCAGTTCCATGGCTTTGCATTGCTCTTTTTGACTCATATCATTCAGAGGACCGCCAATCCATGTTATTCTCTGCTACACAAACAACGAAGGTCGACGACCTTGCTCGGATATCACTCAGACCAGGTCCTGTACACATTGACGTTGATAAAGAAGAATCAACGAGTACAGTCGCCACACTTTCACAAGGCTATGTCGTCTGTCCATCAGAGCGGCGATTCCTTCTACTCTTCACTTTCCTCAAAAAGAACTTGAAGAAGAAAGTCATCGTGTTCTTCTCAAGTTGTAACTCCGTTAAATACCACTCAGAACTGCTGAACTACATTGATGTTCCCGTTCTGGACCTCCATGTGAGTGCTTGTTCTTCAGCCCGATAAGGGGGTCGTGCTAATTTCTGTGGCAGGGAAAGCAAAAGCAACAGAAGAGAACCAATACCTTCTTCGAATTCATCAATGCAGAATCTGGTATCCTGCTATGTACAGACGTCGCAGCTCGTGGACTCGATATCCCTCGAGTGGACTATATTGTGCAGTATGATCCCCCCGATGACCCTCGCGACTATATCCACCGAGTTGGACGAACTGCTCGTGCGGGCAAGGTCGGCAAAAGTCTGCTCTTCCTTCTTGAGAGCGAACTCGGGTTCTTGAGATACCTGAAAGAGGCGAAAGTACCGCTGAACGAGTACGTTTTCCCAGCAGACAGAATAGAGAACGTCCAAACACAGGTGAGGATTAATATGCCTCATTCTTTAGAGGTGCTTAACCGCTATTGTAGCTTGAGAACTTGATAGAGAAGAACTACAACTTATATCGATCAGCTACTCAAGGTTACCGGGCGTACTTGCAATCATACGCTTCGTATGGATTAAAAAAGATCTTCGACGTGAATGCTCTAGATTTAAACAAAGTAGGGAAGGCTTTCGGATTCAAGGTACCTCCGCGAGTAAACCTGGCTGTCGGCCCTGGAAAAGGACAATCCGCACGTACAGGAGAGAAGCGTAGACGTGAAGAAGACACTGACGAATCAGAAGAGGAGGAAGAGGAAGAGGAGAATAAGAAAGTGAAGGCTGGAGACGGGTCTGTGAGAGGGCCGATGAGAGGTAAAGATGGGAAGGCAAAACGCATGGAGACATTAGGGAAGAAAGCAGTTGAGAAGGAGATGTATAGGAAAGCCAAGGAGATGAAGAAACTTGGCTCGAATTGGAGTAGATAGATGCTGGTTAGATAGACGTTGGTATTTAGTGTCGGCTCGAAGGACCGGTTATTTTACGCCTGTGACGTTTTGATCACGTGCCTACCTCTGTGACGCCACGTTTTGGTTCGAAACTCAGCTCCCACTTCGCCCACATACAGCGCGGACGCAATTTTGTCGCTTCTTTATTGCTCTCTTTTTCTTTCCGCCTTGTCCTCGCTCCCCTAGTGTTTTCGATCTTTCTTCTCGAAGTCACACAAAGAGCCGGATGGCAACAACTCAGGTAATCTAGTCCTCCTTTCCAGCGTCACGTACCGTATGCTCATGGCCTTTGCTGTTCACCTCGCGCAGCACTATCTTTGGGCCTCTGGCCACTTCTTGCTGCTTTTTGCATCCTTGAGGTATTTCCTCGCCTGGATCACTTTCAAGGCTGTCTCTCCTTGGTGGTACAAAGGTGCGGGCCTCTTGCCTCGTGCTTTGCTGCCGAATTTACCCGCTCAATCCAATTACTCTGATCAGCCAGCTTCACCGGCGCGTTGATCAGCTATGCTATCGTATGCCAGTTCGTCATTTCCTTCACCTGCTGAGATCGATACAGTAATGACCTGTCTGCTCTTCAGAAAAGCCCTGGGGGTACGTTTTGCGCCATGTCCCCTCGCCGCCTCCTGGAATATGACGTAACACGTGCTTTTCATTGCAGACCCCTCAACCTAACATGGCCTACATCCGTCGTGCGCTCCTCGATGAAGTATGTCTATACACTTTTTTTCGTTCATGGGAAGAGTAGTAGTTGACATTGCACCTTTAGAACGTCCAATACTTCATGCTTGCCTTCTTCTGGTGGACCTCAAAACCTATTGCCAGTGCGTGTTGCCCAGCATTCGAGCGGTCTATGTCCTCATTGCAGCTTGTCTAGTCGCTATATTGCCTTACATGATATTTTCGCTGTTCCATGCCCTGACCTTCACCCGGACGACGTTGATGTCTCAATTCCTTCCTCCTGGTCCACCTGCCACCGCTGGAGGACCTCCTCAACCCCATCCACTTGCCAAGAAGCTCCAAGCCTGGGTCAAAGGTAATTTACAGACAACATAATAGTATCTTCCCTCGAAGTTTATGTAACTGATGTCTCGTATTTATTCAGCTAATTATGACACTGCGATGAAAGTTGTTGCCTTCACGGAAATTCTGATTTTCTTCCGCGTTACGCTTGGCGCCATCACCTTCCAAAACTCTCTCTTGGCTCCCGTCGTCTTCGCCCACTTCTTACGCCAACGTTACTACCAATCTGCCTTCACACGCGACGCAATCGTTACCTCGACTGCATTGGCCGAGAGGTATGTTCGTCGACCAGGCAATCCTCCCGTAGTGGTGAACGTTTGGGAGAAGGGAAAGCTGTTTGTGCAGCGTTGGGCTGGAGTGGTCTTGGCTCCAAATGCCCCAGCCGGCAGAGGATGATTTCTCGCTGGGCTTCGAACATTCCTACATTATTCGCGGGACCTTTGTGTGGGAGAGGGTGTGGTTACTCTGCTAGTATGTTGGGATGTAGATAACGGTTGATATAATCATTGCATAATCCGAGGACTATATCGTTGTTTCTCTGAATCTTTTCGCCCCGTGTAATAGGCACTATTATTATTAGATCCGAACGGGATGTTGTTTATTTAAATAATGCGCGTCTGTTTCTATGCTTGTTATTGCCTTCTAGAGTAGCTCCGAAGGGATACCCACCTTATTCGTTGAAATGACGATGGTGGGGGGATGACGTCGACCACCGACGGAGTGTGTATAAATTCCAACCATGCCCCAGACCATCACTGCATAATCTTAACAATGCCTTCTGTCGCACACGCCGTTACAAACTTTGTTGACTCTATCATATCCGTTTTCTTCTCCCTACTGAACTCCGTATTTGCGGTGTTCCACGCAATATTCGCGCTGGGGGTGGACGTGGTCAACAGCGTACTCACCGTGGTCAGACACCTGATCGCGTTGGTCACCGATCTATTTTCCGGAGTCTTGGGCTTCGTGGCAGGTGAGCGATACGGCATTTCATACCCACTGTTACTGGCTCTGACATGGACCAGGGAATTTCGTCGCCATCGCTGTCCTTGGAGGAGCGTACTACGCGTACACCGTATACCAGTCGAGAAATAGGGGCGCAATAAAGACAAGGAAATAAACCGATTATGTAATAGCTAATTTTGCCGTTGGAAAAATAAAGCCAAATAATTTTTAGTGGATTTGGGACAGCGTGCTGTAAGAATCTGGAGTGCTGAATGTCCCGTATACCCGTTCCCACTCACCACCACTCTCGTCCTCATTCCCCGGCTCCACTTGCTTTTCCTACCAGCCCTGAACGCGACCGCGCTGCTTCTCCAGCTCCCAGACCAAACGCCCATCGTTCATCTTCTCTAGCCAGCCAGCACACTCAGTCCGCTGCTCCTGCAAACATGTCTTCTATTTCCTTTTCTCAAAGCGGTGTTTCTGATACCAGGAAGAAGCAGTCCAAGAGAGATGAGGTCTGTCTACTTTGAGATGCACCTCCGATGTGTGTTCACATTGTCGTTCACTTGAATAGGCTATCCGAAAGAAGATAGAGTCCGAGCTGTCCCGCAAGCGCACCATCTCGACAACCCATAACCAGCAGCGCTCGTCCAAGCGCGGAAACAAGCCTTCTGCTGCTAAGGGTACTGTCGCAGCGCTGAAGCCAAGTCCGGCACTCACTGTCCCTGAGAACATCACTGTCGCGGAGGCAAGTCAACTCTGTGCTGCCAAGCGCACGGATTGCGTTCTCGTGGTGGACGATGAGGAGGGTCTGAGTGGGATCTTCACGGCCAAGGATTTGGCTTATAGGGTGAGTATCAATCTATCGTTTATCACAGCTTGTGATTAATGTGTCAACAATGTAGGTTACGGCTGAGGGCCTTGACCCGCATACCACCCCGGTCAGCCAGATCATGACGCGCAACCCGATGGTCACTCGCGATACCACAAGCGCGACAGAGGCCCTCGAGCTCATGGTTTCCAAGCACTTCAGACATCTTGTATGTGACTTCGTATCATTTCTCCGAGACGAATCATTCAGGCAATATACAGCCCGTCTGTAACGAAGACGGAAATGTTGTCGGTCTTCTGGATATCACCAAGGTCTTCCATGAGGCTCTTGCCAAAGTCGAACGAAGCTCGGCTGCCTCCGAACAGCTTTTCAGTGCTATGGCTGGCGTGCAGTCCGAGTTAGGTGGCGCCGTTGGAACGAACCCGCAGGCGGCTGCTATGCTGGCTTGGGCAGAGAAGTTACGCGAGAAGACAGCCCTTCCTGATCTCACTACTGTGATGGACTCACGTACCCAACCTGCCACTGTTGGTCCGAAGACCACAGTACGTGAGGTCGCCAAGCTGATGAAGGAGCGTAGGACCACGGCAGTCTGCGTCATGGAACCTGCTGGTCCTCAAAGCCCTGGTGCAAGCAGGATTGCCGGTATTTTCACCAGCAAAGACGTTGTTCTGAGAGTTATTGCAGCCGGTTTGGATGCCGGTAGATGCAGCGTTGTTCGCGTCATGACTCCTCATCCCGACACGGCCCCTCCATCTATGACCGTGCACGATGCTCTCAAAAAGATGCACAGTCAGTTCATTCACCCTATATGAATTATGGAACCCATATTCTGACTATGACTGCCTTAGATGGACACTATCTCAATCTCCCCGTTGTTGAGAATGACGGCAGACTCGTTGCTATTGTCGACGTCCTGAAGTTGACTTATGCCACTCTTGAGCAGGTGAGTCATTCATTCCAGCAGTTCAAGATAAGCCTCTCAAATGATGTAGATGAATGCCATGGCAGGAGAAAGTGGCCATAATGATTCCGAAGGCGGACCGATGTGGGGTCGTTTCTTCGATTCGATTGGTCACGACGACAACGAATCTGCACTCTCGGGCTCGCGTCATGCCGCAACCGACCTTCATTCATTCCAGTCTTTCAATGATCTTCACCTCCAACAATCTCCTCATTCTGAAGTGCACCCCAATGATTCGGCATCGGTTATGGACGACGATCACGTTTCTGCACTTTCGGGATACACCAGACAGAAGGGTTTGAACGTACCTAGCAGCGCAGGAGCTATTCCAGTCGACGACGGCACCTATGTCTTCAAGTTCAGGACCCCAAGCGGCCGCACCCACCGCTTCCAATCCCGACACGACAACGTTGAGCACCTGCGCGAAATCGTTGCAGGCAAGCTGGCCACGGATCCCTTCTTCACCGAATGGCAGCCGCCATCAGAAGATGCCCACCGTCCTGATCCTATCGACTTCACATTGTCATACACTGACGCAGATGGAGACATTGTGTTGATCACCTCTGACCACGACGTGACAGAAGCCGTCAAGATTGCTCGTGCCGCGAACACTGATCGTGTCGTTCTCTTTGTCCAAGGAGGAAAGGGATGGGACGAAGCTGGTGCCGGTAAGAGTGACGCAAAGGCTGCTGCCGTCACTGCCGCTGCCGCTCAAGAAGCCCAGGAAGTGGAGAAGGCGGAATTAGCGGCCAGCACTCCTACGCCTGCTACACTGGCGACACCTGTGAAGGAGGCCAGCCCGGAACCCTTAGCTGCTCCTCCTCCTCACGGAGGTCGCCCTGTTGCAGGTGGAGACGAAGTTTTCGGAATCCCGAAGGATCTGTTGCTCCCTGCCAGCATTGGCGCTCTTGCAGTCGTTATCATCGGTGTCTTCACGATTTCGAGATTAACCTCGAACAACTATTAAGTGTCGGTAGTACTCAGGGAAGGATGGCAAAACGCGGTGCTTATTGGAAAAAACTTATCACTCAACTTTCTTTTGCTCGTGCTTTTGCATTTATTACCTTTCGTTTTCACTAGATCATGACCTACGGGACTTCAATGCATAAAGATATCCCATGTCTATTTTATGTCGGCGGTTTCAATACATATAATACCTTATATGCTTTTACGACCTGTGCCATACGATTTGCTAGAATTTGATGAAGCCATGTTTTCCTCCTTCATCACCTTGCTTTTGACGCTCAAGAGGCAGCAGGATCGGGGAAGGGCGTCTCCGAGTCGACTGACGTAGACTCTACCAGGTCACGTGGACGTCTGCTTAATTATTGCCTCGCGTTTAGCCTGGCTTGCCAGTCGATCAAATGATCAGAGAAGTAGCAAACTGACGTTCTCTGATATAACGCCTGGTCCTTGTTACGGTTGCCATACCGTGAGCCCTCGAAAGTTGCTTTTTTTCCGACTCCGAAGGGTTGCCGGGTGATAGCCGCTCTAAATTTAGAGACTTGGGAAGGGACAGGACGATNGCCTGGCTTGCCAGTCGATCAAATGATCAGAGAAGTAGCAAACTGACGTTCTCTGATATAACGCCTGGTCCTTGTTACGGTTGCCATACCGTGAGCCCTCGAAAGTTGCTTTTTTTCCGACTCCGAAGGGTTGCCGGGTGATAGCCGCTCTAAATTTAGAGACTTGGGAAGGGACAGGACGATGGCCCTCCTCGATATACCAATGCGTACCACTGGCAAGGTTGAAAAAGCGGGAGCATATATACGACATTAGTTTGACAGGGCATCCGCTCAAAAAGCAAGAATTTTATGCAGGGAAAGCTCGGAAAAAATCTATACCTCACGCTAGTAGAGGAGAGAAGTGTTAGGAAGAATCCACAGCCAGAGAATTTCGACGTGATATCCTCTGTAAGCATTCCACAAATTCCATTATGTGTAGGAGGACTTGTGTGTGGTGTATGAAGTAGAATTTGAGCGACTTGAAGGCGGTGAGGAGGGAAGCTTCGGGTGCAGATCATCGGCTATCAGTCGGAGTCGGAAAATTCTCAACTTTCGAGGGCTCACGGTTAGGCAACCGTAACAAGGACCAGGCTACCTCGCGTTTAAGCAATCCTGCTTTCGCTCATAACCAATTGGCTTGCCTCTGTCATCGCCATCTTCGTGGTCTGTTGCTTATACACATACTGCACCACACAGACCAGAGGATGATAACTAAGCCATAGGGGACTGTAGTTCATTCTCCGCCCTTTCTGACATTCTTCGACATGCCTAAGTCGGAACGAGAGGAAACTTTAGCTGCTTTGGTGGGTCACTCGACAAGAGTTTTATTCACAGTGTTGTTGTTCAACAATGAGGGCACCTTCTCTCTCGTCCTTTTGTCTTAGACGGCCCGCATATTCTCGTCTATGCTCGATGAGCTGATTATGGACGCTACCCTCCAATCCCACCAGGAAGTTTTGCGGGCCAAGTCTGTATGCCCTGTTTGCAATACACGGTAAGCATTGGTGGCATACGGTTAAGATGTACTTGAGCGATCTGACCAAATTGTAAATTATTCGATGCTGTCATACAGTTGTGGATCCAGTGAGTCCTTCAGCTCATCTGTGGCGTTCTCGCTGAAGTGTCCCATATAACTCAAAACGAACAAAAAAAACTATGAAATAGTTCACAACACCCCAGTGACGAATGGCAGTGACGGGGTCGCTATCGGACAACGTTCCGACACACCCTTCTCAGCTGGTAGCAACGAAGCCAACAAAGTGCAGATGAATGGGAGCAATGGGACAAGTACACCGACCAACTTGAAAGGCGACCCAGGTCCCCTCTTGGAATGTGTGGTGTGCTCAAGACCCGTAAGTCCTTCTGAAGCTGGGTAAATCTTCTCCAGGGTATACATTTGCTTATTCCCATCCTTAGATGGCTGCTAACAGATATGCACCTCATTTATCATCTTGCATGGGATTCAACAACACAAGGAGAGTTGCTGCCAGGGGCAATGCAAAACCGTCAAAGTCAGCTACATTTCCTCTTTTTTCCGCTCGACTTGACATGCTCGTTCTTGATCATCGCTTCAGGCCACCATCAGAAGAGGATCAATCTCCCCCTCCATCGGATGATGGCGAACTGTCGGATGACAAGGCATACATCAATGGTAAGGCTAAGGGCAAAGCCAAAGGAAAGAAGACAGGTCAGTTTCATCACCGTCTCCGTGTCTTTCACTGGCTGAATGCATGTCGCAGGGGATGAGGCCGATTTCTCCCTCAAAAGAAAACGGGTAACGGCAATCCATCGTATCGCGTTGCAAAGCTGTTTGCTGACTGGTGTTCAGCCTGGGTCCCCGCAGGGTTCTCCCAACAAGAAAGCCAAGAAGGGTAAGATTTCTCTTACTCGTCGAAACATCCACTTTTCTTATCGGTATCCAGGGTCGCCAATATCTCGTGTCAAGGCAGATTTAGATGCTGTTGCACTGTTAGGCAATGTACGATATCCTCTGCCTGCTTTCTTCATACCCTCTAATACGACTGATAGTCTCATTATTCGCCATCTACTAATTCACAATCTAAGATACCCTCCAAATTGCGCGATTCTTCAGTGGCTTCGTTCCAAGATGGATCTTCATCTTCATCAAGAGAATCATCGCCCGATGCCGCACTGGCAGCTCCAACACCATCATCTTTTTCATCTCAGAGTCCCACTCGGCCCATCGTGACCAATAAAGCATCCAGGGGGAGGCCTCCAGCCATGGGCACTGGTCCACCTAAACGACCCACTCCACCAAACCGCCCTATCCATGTACCAGACTATCATATCGGTGAGTGTGCTTGCTCCGTACTCTTTTCCTCGCAGGTTAGCTGACGCGCGTAGAAATTGACCATGCAAATGAGACTGGGTCTTCTACTGACACAGACGGCGAGTAGGGGATATATATACCCAACATTCGTTGACTCCGCTCCAAACCATTCGTATTGCTTTGTGTTTTCGCATAAATATCTGCATCGTTTATACTGTCATGTAAAATCTGTATTCATCACCAGTTATACACTATTGAAGTCTAGTAAGCTCTACTGAGGGCGGCTGATTGTTCT